>PVJH01000317.1:0-209452 GCA_004026705.1 Nesogale talazaci | reverse complement strand
GGATCTAGGTTTTCTGGGCTACGGAATTACAACTGAGCACTTTTGGCCTGAGATTTATGGTGAAGTGGTAAGCCCTTTGAGAATTTAAAGACTGTCTCAAAAATAATTTTTAACATTTCATGAGCATGGCTGAGACCAAGGGATTGCATGGCTCAGAGACCAAGAAACAGGTGACCCTAGTCAAAGTAGTGTATCTTAAGCATTTCTGATCCTGAATTATCATCTGTGAATTTTTTGTTAAAGTCCATAATTGTGAGTATAGTGTGTCAGTTCTGTGAGGCCATTGTAATGAATTATTGAACCCAGCAGAGAGGCAGAGTGCCTTCGGAATGACAGTTGGTATTAGAATAGGTAAGAAGGCTGAAGGGTGGAGGCATGTCTGAGCCCTGCCTCATAGGGATTAGCCTGGGGCTGATAGGCAGTTGTATTCTCTTTCCTTCTTGTGAAGTCAGTTGCTGCACCCACACCATTCTTCACTTGCATAATAAATCCTGCGAGTCCCAGATTCTCAGTGATTTGGCTATTAATGTAATGATGTAAACTGGCAATTACATAATGATGTAGTTTGAGAATTGGGCGATAATGAAGTCATCCTCCATTTCATGACCTGACATAATCATCTTCCATATTTGCATCGTGCTAATTTTTGAACTATGGCTTACATGCTAGTCTAGGTTGACTAGAGAAACAAATTCAGAGACACTTATATGCGTGTGAGAGAACTTTATACCAAAGAGTAATTGTATAGTAAGAAAACATCCCGGTCCAGTTCAGATCAAGTCTATAAGTCCAATATTAACCCATATGTCCAATACAAGTCCATAAATTCCTCTTCAGACTCACATAACACATGGAAGGAAACCAAATGCAGGAAGATCACAGGTCAGTGGGAGGAAAGTTTTGTGAATCCAGTGTTGGTGGAAGCATATCACCATTGACTAGGGTTTCCATGTGGCTCCTCCAGTGTCAGGACTCTTGCTCCATCAGTGTATTTCTATGTGGCTTGTCAACAGGAAGATATTGCAGATAGTGAGTCTGGACCCTAGTGAGGTATTTATCTCCACCGTGCCTCCATATGAGGCCACCAATTTGCAACCAGATTAACAGGCTAAACCCCTTGGCTTCACTCATTTTTCCCCACCCCTTCACTCTTAAGAGTCTCAAGTTGGCACTAGATAATACAAATAACAAAGCTTGGAATTTGGCTATTCATGTAGATAAGTGAGGAATGGATAGTTATGTAGAGCTTAACTGTCTGTACCACCCAGGAACTATAGATGTTTATTAGATGTATGTGTGTATCTCCTATATGGAGAAATAATCAGTCAGACTGTAATATGACCATCAGCAGCTGACAGATACATTGATGTCTCCATTTAAAAGTCTGCAATGGGGCTGAACCCCGGTGGCGTAGTGGTTGTGCACGGGACTGTGGCCCACTGGGATGGAGGTTCAATTCCCGCTCACAGGAGCAAAGGCTGGGCCTCCTACTCCCACCACCAGGGCAGTGATGCCTAAAAAAAAAAGTCTGCAATTGATGAAAGTTTGGTAGCTATCACCAGATGGAAATTGAACACAACACACAAGAGAACTGAACAAGCACTCCCTAGACAGCATATTGGCATCCATACTCAATGGATGATCTGATATGACTTCAACCATTGTTGGGCTTTTCAAAAATTTTGTAGTGCTAAATATAGGTTTCTTGTTGGCCATCGAAAAAATGAATGGTTCACTGTTTCTCTCAAGAAATAAGTCGACACAAGTATAGCATTTACTTGAGAAAATAATTTAGAATTCATGGATGAGCCCCATCGGCAGCTTATCTAGGTTATTTTGATCCTATGCTTTTATCTGTTGCCAACAAAGCTATGGGAAACGGTTTCTTTTCCATCGAAAATGTGAACCCCATTACTAAAATCCCTCTTTGATGTTTAAATTACTGTATGTCAGAGGTGGAGATCAAACTGAAGCTCTTTCATTTTTTTTTTCAGAGGAGAATGAGAAATGGGGAAACTTTGAGTCCTTTCGATTAATCATTCAGTTCATTTAAATACCCTCCTGACCCTCAAGAAAGACTGTGGGAAGAATATATCACAAGTCCCTAACAGCCACCCAGGCCATTTCATCTTTTCTCCTTTGAGCCAGCCTATGTCACTGAGAAGCAAAAGAATAAAATGAAATCTTTTTGCTAGAAGGGATTTCAAATAAGAATAAAATAGAAACCCAGAGACACATAGACTCTAGAAAAGGAAAAGGGGAGGAGGAGATTAGAAACAAAATGAATGAGAGTTCAAAATGGGCATATGTTTTACTAAATATTTTTAACCCAACCAAAGCACCCACTACCCTTAGGTTGATTCTCCTACACAGCAACTCTATATACACTTTCTGAGGCTGTCACCATCTACGGGCACAAAGAGCCTCAGCTTTCTCCTGTGGCATGATTGGTAGGGTTGAACTGTCAACTTTGCAGTCAGCAGTCCAATGCCCACCCACTAGTCAAGATTAGGATTGGGTTAGTGGTTGTATATGAAAGCTTAATTCTGACACCTAATTGGTTCTCAAGCATGTGTTGAATTAATTCATCACTCATTGGGTTACTTCTTTGTTATGGGATGATATGCACGTCAAAGAAAGGTTGTCTTTAGGTAGGGTAGCTGCACGTGCTATACAGCTGCAGACCTTTTATTGCAGTGGCAAAAAAGCTCTACTGGCACCATTTTAGGAGTCTGTGGGTAACACCAACTATTAATCATGCTTACTAGCCAAAAGGTTAGCTGTTTGGAAGAAGGGTCTGGATGATGTACTTCCTGAAATTCAGACAGCAAAACCCCTATGGAGCACAGCTCTATTATGATGCGCATGGGGTTACCATGAGTCACAAGTGACTTAACAGCTTACACTTTATAATTTTCTTTTTCGACTGGTGTTTGAAGGTCCATACCATTAAGTAAATCAATGTCAACATCAGTAGAAGTAGGCATCCTGGTGGAGTAGTGGTTGTATGTCGGGCTGCAATCCACAAAATCAGCTATTCAAAGCCCCGAGTTGCTCCACAAGAGAAAAATGAGGTGGGGGGGAGGTCTTGGGACCTCACAGAGACATGCCAGGGGTGTTATTGTTGGCATCAAACCAGTGGCAATGAGCTTTTGATTTTATATTTGCCTTCACCCACATCCCCTGTGGAGTGTTGGGGAAGCATATTGAAAGTTCAATGGACTACCAAAAGAACAAATCTGTCCTGAAATAATTTCTTCTAGAAAGAAGTACAACCAGAATACTCCTTAGAGACAAATATGGTAAGATTTTGTTTCAAATACTTTGGACATGTCACGAGAGACCAGTTCCTAGAGAAGGGCATCATATTTGGAAGAGTAGCTGGACAGCGAAAAAGAGGAAGACCTTCACCAAGATGGATTCACAAGGTTGCCTCAATGGGCTCAAACACAGGAGTGGTTGGTGGTGTGCTGTGTTGTACGAAATGTCACTATAAGTCATGACCCAATGGCATCTCACAGCAACAATTGATCCACCTTCCTTGCTGAATGTGAGGAGGACTTGAAACACTTGTTAATGGAGTTCAAGGAATCTTATCATCATTCTGAATTACCACACAATGTAAAGAAGATCGAATCCTCACAACTGGACAAAACAATATGTAACATCATGAGAAAGGGAGAAAAGATTGAAGTTGTCGGGCTGAGCCCCGGTGGCGTAGTGGTTGTGCGCGGGATTGCGGCCCACTGGGACGGAGGTTCAATTCCAGCAGTGGGGTTGGGCCTCCTACTCCCACCACCGGAGAGCAGTAATGCCCCCCTCCCCCCCCCAAAAAAAGATTGTAGTTGTCAAGGATTGTGTCTTCCTTGCATGCATAGTCAGTCAATGCTGATGGACGCAGCAACCAAGAGATCAAATACAATGCTTTGCACAAATAAACTGGACAAGACCTCTTTAAAGCATTGAATAGTAAGCACATTAATTTGAGTACTAAGATACAGCTGACTCAATCCATGGTGTTTTCCTTTCTTTTATGTTTGAGATGAACATGTAAGTCATTAAATACTCCAAGTTGGGGCTGAGCCCCGGTGGCGTAGTGGTTGTGCACGGGACTGCAGCCCACTGGGATAGAGGTTCGATTCCAGCTCCAAGGAGCAAAGGCTGGGCCTCTTACTCCCACCACCAGAGGGCAGTGATGCCCCCCCCCCAAAAGACTCCAAGTCCACTTCAGTTTTATATTTTCTCCTTTTTTGTTGTTGTTTTTTGTTTATTTTTGGGGGGGCCCTCTGGTGGTCATGGGAGCTACCCAGTCTTGCTCCTGAAGAGCCACCGCTGGATTTGAACCACCAAACCAGTGGGCCACAGTCCTGCACTCAACCCCTATGCCACTGGGGCTCAGCCCCTTATTTTCTCCTTTTTAAGTCACTCACATCAATGTTTAGATTTGAGGAGTAAGGAATCAGGAGGATTGTTTTTGCTTTTGTGCGTGTTCTTTTTTGTAATGAAGCTATTTTTATTTTACTATAGTCTTGTATCTATCTTTTTATTCATTGGTTTTTGTGTTAAGTCCTCAATTTCCTTTGTCCTCCATGATGTTTTCAATTATTTCACATGTGCGTAGATGTAGGTATTGAATAAAAAAGGCCAAAGAAGAATGGATACATTGAATTATGGTGCTGTTGAAGAATATTGAAAGTATTATGGACTACCAAAAGAGCCAACAGATCCATCCTGGAAGAAGTCCACCTAGATGTTCCTTAGAAGCAAGTATGGCTAGGTGTTTTGCTTCACACACTTTGGACATTTTATCAGACTAATCTATGAAAAAGGACACCATGCTGGGTAAAGTAGAGGGGCAGTGAAAACGAGGAAGGCTACATCAATGGGCTTACATATAACAATTGTGATGAGGACACATGACTGGGCAATGTTTTGCTCAGTTCATACAGCAAGTTGCTATGCCACTTGACAGCTAACAATAACGACAGCAACAACCAATCACGGTTTGATCAGAGAATCCAGAAACCACTCTAGGTATGATCCACGGAATTTTAGGTATACAAAATTCTTGGAATAGATGGATGCATGAAGGTCACTAGAGTCGAGCAAATCAGGAAGTGCAAACCTGACAGGGAGCTGACACATATGTTCTTCCTAGTCTGCAGCATCCAGAAGCCACTTCTTATCATCCAGCTGGTCATGATTTACCCCCACTTTCTCTCCTCTCCATGTCCTTCATTTCTTAGGACTCTATGGAGTATCATAGCCTTTTAACTATTTGCCACTGGTCTTCTACCCCTCATAAATTACCTCCTGTGCTGTTAACAGACTAAAAGTAAAATGACTACATCTGAGGACTAATATTGCTGTCTTCTTGTGCTATTTCATTGTTATATATAATGTCCCTTGTAGCTGTCTGGGAGATATCAGCAGCCACACTCAGAAGACAAGGATCCCAAACGAGGCTCAACTAGTCTAAGCACCCACACAAGTGCTGTGCCTTCCAGCCAGTGGTTTTCCAGAGCTGAAAACTCTGGGCCCATAGGCCTGTTTAGGGCATGAAAAGGGCAGGACCCTTGAAAAAGCATGCAAGAGCTCCACCATTCCCCAGTGTTACCATCACCCCCCCTTTGTGAGCACATGTGTAATATGCTTGTCTATATGCCTATAATTCTGAGCCCACGCCTCCAAACTTGCCCGTGTTTTGGGGAATTGTCCTTCTGGTGGTTTGCCCAACCCTTTGCAATAAAATAGCTTTTTGTTCTCAAAGATGAATGTCTATTTTCTTAAAGATGATTGGATTTCCGGTCCACACTGAACAAGGACCCCTTCCTGGTTATTTATAAAAGAAGTTATGGTCTCTCGATTATTTGATTGTGAGATAAGGAAATTTAAATACTATGCAAATTTAAAATGGGTACGATGGCAGATATTCTGAAACACACATTGATAGGTCTTCCTCTGGGGTACAGGAGGGGACAGTGCAGCCAACACGAGTGGGGACATGGTACTTGGGTTCCTATTCTGTCTCTAATTTACTGTGCCTCTTTCAACAAGTCATTTGCTATGGCTGAGTCTCTTTTACTCCTGATGGGAAATTAAGTGGGCTGGTCAAATTATCATTGTTGACTTCCCTTTTCACTTTGTGTTGGCAGATAATGAACAAAAGACACTGTATTTTCTATATGCTTGATTTTGGGTCTGAATAGTTCTTTAGTACCGTGGTAACAGAAACACCCCAAGTGGGTGACTTTAAAGAACATACATACAGTTCCTTACAATTTGAGAAACTAGAAGTCTGACTTTAGGGCACAAGATCTGAAGGAAATCCTGGGTCTCCTGATGATCCTCACTGGTCATCTACTGCCTGTTGGAACTTGCTTGGCTCTCTGTCTGTCTGCTCTGTTTTTAATAGTGAAGTGAATAAACTTAGAACATATCCTGCACTGATATGGTCTAATTAACATAATATTAGATTACATTACTGAAGGGACTTCCATTACATCACCCTCACAGGACGTGGACACGTATTGGGAGCACACAATTCAATGCAAGCAACATGTTAAAATGGCTACATTAGAAAGATCTGTGTTCTAATTTCACCACAAAAGTTCTGTTTTGTTTTAATCTGCATATAATAGATTGCACAATTGTGCTAGGCCATGTACACTTTAGCACGCATTATATAGAAAAGAATACTTTCGCTGAGCCCCGGTGGCATAGTGGTTGTGCGCGGGACTGCGGCCCACTGGGATGGAGGTTCAATTCCAGCTCCCAGGAGCAAAGGCTGGGCCTCCTATTCCCACCACCTGAGGGCAATGATGCCTTAAAAAAAAAGAATACTTTCTTGTATTTCTTTATCAAATTTGCACCAGAGAGTAGACAGTAGCTTCATCACAAGAAAACCCAACAGACTTGTCCACAGTTGGATGGCTGTCCCCAGATCTCCTCCAGTTTCACCTTTTTACGAAATCTATGATAATTTAAATTTCTTAAATTCATTTAAAGTGTCTGGATTACTAACTGATAAATATTTGAAAACTGTGCACTCTGTACTTAAAAATCATTTGGTTTATTTTAAGGGGTTGTGTTAGTCCGGGTATACTAGAGGAACAAAATTTCAGAGACACGCATATAGGTATAAGGAAAAGGTTTATATACAAAAGGGATGGGACATGGAGAAAGCATCCCAGTCCAGTCCAGTCCAGTTCAAAGTCAAAAGCCCGAAATAAGTCTATAAAGTCTTCTTCCAACTCACGAAGTCACAGGCCAGTGGGTGCAGAATCCCGGTGCTGGCAGGGCACCTCACCTCCAGGGCTCAACAGCAGAAGCAACTCATCGTTGGCAGAGGTATCCATCTGGCCGCCCCAGCTTCAGAGGTCTGGTTCCATCAGGGCAAAGCTGTGTGGTCTCTCCGCTGGCTCCTCCAGCTTCTCCAACGCTGCCAGCTCGTCTTGTCCGTGACTACTCGTCTCTGAAACTAACTCCCAACAAGTGGGGAAGAGAGCTTCTCATCTTCATGAGGGTAATACTGCGAAATTTCCCAAGAGTCTCAGGTGAAAGCCATGCCCACACAGAGGCTTCATCAGCTACTCAATGGCTTTCTCCTGATTAACAGGCCAGACTCCACGCCTACATTTCAATTATAAAATTAACATAAGCACATGACTGCCACAGGGGTTTACTGGTTACTTAAACATTGATATGAAAGAAAGTTTCAGGTTGTTAGTTATTTCAAAGCATGTCTCCTCAAATAGTACCTTCTGTGTGAGGTCAGCTTTTATTCTTATATTTATACATTCACATATTAACTGTTTTATCATTGCTTTTTAAAGTGTTGTTTTTGTTGTTTGTTTTTTTAATCCTTAGGAATATTTTATTGCTAGGTGATAATGAGTGTTGATGAATGGTCAGCCAAAGGTCATTGGAAGACAAGTTGGTGGAACTATTGTCATTTCTAGATTCCATCATCGCATGCTATATGTCAACATCAATGTTCATGCTTTAAATTTTAATGCATTCTGAGTGAATATTAAGCTTCTATTATAATGATCAAATATTTGTTTTATGTACCGATAAAAATCAGGGTGATTGTGGTTATGTTTTTCTTGGTGCAACTAGAGTAGACCAATCTCGAGGCATGAAGGTGAGGATAGAATGTTTTATTCACTCAGGTCTAGTGAGAAGAGAGGAAATGCCTAAGATCTAGCACTAAAAAATCCCCGTTTTGTTTTAATACAATCATGTGGCTACCTTGTAGGTGCACTGGGCTTTCATTAGATAGCATTTACAATTGTTCAGGAAATGATACCTAAAGCTGGCCTAGAAGTGGAGGAGTTACTGGGCTCTAATGCACGGTAGGTCATGTTAGCCTGAAGCAACCTGTCTACATCAGAGCTTGTTCAGGTTCCCCCAGCAATGAATCAGCAGTTTTACAGCAATTTTACTTCTTTTCTGTTCCATCTCAGTAATAGCAATGGGGCAGGTACATCTATCAGAGCAACTGCCACGTACCCACTTCAGAGAACTTTTAAGTGGAAACTGAGTATGAAAACAGTGATCTGGTTTTATGGCTGACTGATTTTTAAAAGGAGAACTGAAAGCAAATACAGTGACCACTGATGCCATTTGAACACTCAAGGGAATTTGCAGACCTAGGGATGTTTGCTGGAAAACTGGGGGCTGGGTGTGGGTGTAAGTGATAATATTTTAGGGCTCTTTTACCTCCGTGCTTTATGTTTCTCTAGGTTAAACTGCTGAAGTACCACGCAGGAATTCTGCCATTTAGGGTCGTTGTAAGATCAACGATGAATTCTTTTTGAAAGCCTAATTTCAATTACATTGAGAAATAGGATGCGTTTTCCAGACAGCAGTGGCTGGCTGTTGCCGGCATCTTCTCTCCCTCTGGTTAAGCGACTACATTGTGTTGAGGAGGGAGAGGAGCGAGCAGATGGGGTCTTTTGAAAGAAAGCAAGGAGGACAGGCTGAGTAAAGGAGAAAAGATCATTTGACATTTCTAAAGGTAAATTAAGTGTTATAAAATGTCAGCAGGAAGTAATACTTTATCTCATGGCTATTTGATTTCTGTCTTCAATTTAAAAGGTGCCTCTTTTTTCTCTCATCTTGGTTTTGTGGAAAAGACAGCATTGTATTGAACATTTCACTCGAAATGTCAATTCAGTGATTATTCTCATTTATAGATAGCTTGTGGGAAGAGTACAAAAGTGTTGGCTATTTAACTCGTATGAAAAGAAGGCAGGCTAGACTAAAACACATAGCAAACAAATAAGCCAAGATTAAAAACTGTTTTACCTTCGATACTTTCTCACCACCCCCTTTTCTATTGAATCCACATTAGTTAGGATGACAATCTTAGAATGCCATGGAAAGAAATGACCCTGGTCAAGTTTGCCGTTGACATGTTAAAAGACTCAGTGGTCAAATTTTCTGTCACCACACAACCTGGCCGCATAGTAATATGTGGCCTAGGGATCCCTCCTTTCTCAGAACATGTTCTGCCTTTGCAGGACTGAGATTAGGGGGTATAGAACTTAAAGTTGCATCACGCAATTTGGGAATCAAGATTAATAGTTGTATCTCAATGCACTATCTTAAAAAGTCACCATCCACAGAGAATCTAAATTGTGGATAAGCTACTAGCTGGACCATCATAAGCCCACAGGAAAAGGAAAATTGTGCAGCTATGATTGTGCTTTTAAATCCGAGTACTAAAGGAACCACCTTCCAAAAGGCTAAGAACATGGAAAAGTTGATGAATCAGAACTCACAAGTTTTCTAGACACCTAAAAGGTAATTTTCACATAATTTCCGTTCCCTAAATTTTGCTAATATTTTCAAAATCCCCCCTTTCTTGAATACGTGGAGGGGGAAAAATAATGTCCCCAAAGTGTGTCTCGAGCATGTGTACTGGATGCATGTCTCTGCTTTGACCTCAGAAACTGTTCATCTTCTAAAACTTGACACTTTGCTGGTCTTCCCCTGACTTTCCTGATAGCTGTGTGTCACATTTGTTTTATTCCCTTCATCTCTCAAGGTGCTTTCTAATCCCTGGCCTCAGTTCAACCATGCTTTCTCCTCTGACTGCTTCTCTTTTCCATGGTCTTAAATATCTTCTCCATCTCTCTCCTCAGTCCAGACCTCTCTAATCCTTTCTCTGTTGCTCGGGTACTTAGAATCCTTCCATGATCCTTCATAGTTGCCATTTGAGATGAATGCCAAAGGAAAACCTGGTTGGAATTCTTCAAAACTAGGAGTTCAGTGGAAAGCACTGTCTGATGCACCTCCCACTGTTTTCTCTCTACCAGTGTGTTTTGGAATTCTCCATGTCAACTGGGAAAGGAAAGGAAGAAATAAAAGCCTGGAGACTTCAGGAGAAAGCTCAAGGTAGGCTGGTGTCTTGAAGAGAGTTGATTCATTTCCCTCTTGGACTCTGAAGTGGACGCTTCTTTTACATGATATGATTCCCGAGATGGAAAGTCACCTTGGAGCGCCCTTTGAGTCATCTCAGCCCCTGAGTTTGAGCCTTTCCTTAGAAGTCCAACAATGAGCCTGTTTTTCCATCTTTTAGTCAAAATGCATCCTGGAGGTGCTTGCCTTTGCCTGAGCAAGCTGAGTCTGAGGCAAGGGAGAAGGACACAGGAAGACAGAGGAGAGAGGATTCTAGGACTGCAAGAGGCTTGCTTTATGAATATGGGGATGAGGTTCTGCAAATAATCATAAGGAGATGTTTATGAATATGAATGGTCATGTTTCTTGCCAGGGAGGAGTAAAGTAAGAGTGACTAGAGGGCAATGCATTGTGGGCATCCCCTTGGTTTCAAATCTTTCAGAATTTGTTTCCATTGAGAGACACCTCCAAGAGACTTGCATCTCCCCTATATGTAAGGAGTCCCAAACTTTTCCATACATGTATAAGACACGCACACACACATGCACACATTTTATATTTCCAGGAAAATTTAGGGTTATTACCTAACTCAAATTTTTAATGCACTATGACTGCTTATGATTTTCCCTAAATCATGATGCTAGGCAAAATAAGTGAGTCACAAAAGGTCAAATACTATATGGTCTCATTTCTATAAAAATAGTAAGTATAGAGAAACCCAAGTTTATTAGGTGAGAGAGGGAAGGCTAATGGTAGAGTTGGGGAGGCATTTATGTCAATGGTATTAAAATGTATAGAAAAATTATAGCTTTAGGGACTGCAGCCCACTGGGCTGGAGGTTCGATTCCAGCTCCACGGACCAAAGGCTGGGCCTCCTACTCCCACCACCTGAGGGCAGTGATGCAAAAAAAAAAAAAAAGAAAAATTATAGCTTTAATGATGACAGCATGAAAAATTTACCACATATATGGGGATTAAAAGAACCTCATATGTGGAGAGTTTAACAGGATATTTTGGTTGATTTCATTTCTTGAGATGAGTTATGTAAATACAGACTATGTTTCTTTAAAAAAAATCCCTCCCAACTTCTTATCGCTCACACATAAACACTTGGCTGAGTACCTTGAAATAATAATAATACTCCCTAATACGAAAGAGAGAATCACCATTATTGAACTACATGTATGGGGATCGTTGAGATGTCATACCTTTATTTATATGTCTTTCTTCACCACAATAAAACTGAGAAAAAAATTTGGTGTAAGAGCATTTCCTCTTCCATCTCTGAGATAACCACAAACACTAAATCATTGTCACCTGCCATTAATTTAGGCACTGAGGGTTTTCTCAGCTGACTGTCTTCCCAGGCCATGACTTCTCCTTTCCTTTCAGAGGGCACTATCAGGAGGTACAGCTCCTAAGGGCATACTTGTTGACAGACAGATCCTTGAAGAGTTGGAGGTCTGTTGTAATCCCAGAAAAAGCAAAAACGGAAGTTAAGTTCTTTTCCTTAGGGTCAGATGTTGTCTAGTTGGATCCAGCCCAGAACGACCTGATACGCGACAGAAGGACCCATTGCCCAGTGCTGGGCCAGCCTCGCAGTTGTTCTTACACTTGAGCCCATTGTGGCAGTGACTGTGTCTGTCTGTCTGTCTTGTCCAGGGCCTTCCTCTTTTCTGCTGCCCCTCTGCTTCACGGAGCATGATTTCCTTCTCCAGGCCTTGGTCTCTCCTGACAACACATCCATAGCACGTGGACATTAGAGCTGTGCGTGTTCCAAGACTAATATGTGTGTTTTCCTGGCAGTCCATCTCTTTTTTTTTTTTTTTTTTTGGTTTTTGGGGCATCACAGCCTTCGTGGTGGGAGTAGGAGGCCCAGACTTGCTGCTGGATTTGAACCTCAAACCCAGTGGGCTGAAGTCCCGCGCACAACCACTACACCACCAGGGCTCAGTCCGGTCCATCTCAATAATATCACCAGCCCTCACGATGTAGACTTGTTCCTAGCCATGAAGGAAGAGAAGTCGTTCTGAGATGGTCCTCACCAGACTTGTCCCTGATGTGAAGCCAATACCCCAAACCACTGCCCCTGAGGGGATTCCGACTTATAGCGACCCTCCATAGAGTTTCTGAGTGTAACTCTCCCACTGAGTGGCTGCCAAGTTGGAACCACTGACCTTGTATTTAACAGCCCAGTGCTTAACCCGCCGTACCACCAGGCTCCTCTGTAAGTCCATCGCTGCTCCTCAAAAGGTTTCATATAAAGTTACGAAGCTATTGTGTGCCTTCCATTTGAGTGCCATGCATAAGGACCCTACAGTGAAAAGCACC
Organism: Nesogale talazaci; assembly: GCA_004026705.1. Taxonomy (NCBI): domain Eukaryota; kingdom Metazoa; phylum Chordata; class Mammalia; order Afrosoricida; family Tenrecidae; genus Nesogale; species Nesogale talazaci. The sequence goes on along the minus strand of PVJH01000317.1, from coordinate 196,714 downwards.
AGCAACTCTAAGGGAGAAAGCCTGGGCTTTCTAAGTGTGCACACCGTTTGGGAGACTCGCAGGGGTGGCCGTGAGCCAGCATTGATTCCATCGCAGTGAGTACGGTTTAGATCAGCAGAAGAGTTTGATTCTGGGAGAGGCTCCCTAGCAAGCTTATATTAAAGGGACGGGTGTTTTAAAGATGAAAATGGCACAGGTAAAGGAACAGGCAGTGTCTCAGTCTGTTCTACATGAGGTTGCTGTGAGTCACACACATGTTACAGCGTACAGCGACTGCAACCACATACAAAGAGGAGCACATGTACAACCAAGTGGGCATCCCAGATCTCCAGGGCAGTGCAGCGGGTGGGGTGGGGGCAGAGTAGAAGTTTCAATTTGTATCAGTGGGTCCTCCAGACAGGACGGAGCAGGAATGTGTGCTGGGGGACAAAGACATGCTCTGGCACCTAGGTGCCACCAAAGGTTACTGACAAGTTTAAGGATGTGAAGTAATGGAGGAGTGGGTTTGGGAGAGTGTGTTTATTGGATTAATATTACTTTACAATCATAAGTCTGATTCTGATTCTGGCAATGTCCTGAGTCTATTTGCACAAATACATGCCTCTACCCACGTATCTGCAGCCTCGCAAGAGCACTCAACATGCCGCTGATCACGAGTTCATTTGTCTCTGCGGCACAATGAATCTGACCCCAGGATTCCTCCCACCCTCACCGGCTATGATTCTCCTCTTAATAGCTTGTCTAGACAGAACTTGGAGGATAGCTGTGGGTGAAAATGCACTTGAATCCCGTCTATACCATGAATGGGAAGTAGTTAAGCAATTAGCAATTCAGTCTGACAGGGTGGTCGAGATTCCAAGGGAGATTGCTTTAAATTGGGTCAGATGCCCAGACAAGAGGGTGTGTGGAAGGCGCCTTCACCAGCTGAGATTTTTAAAGGGGTGCCTTGGTTCTGTAGTTGAAATCTGATGCCTGTTTTGCATGGGGCTCAATGCTTCCAGGAGCAGTGGCTTGTCAGGCTTGCTAATACTTTAAAATGCAGGAAATGCCCCTAGCTCGCCCTAGTCATTAAATCTGACGGCTTGTTGGGTCCAGGGAGGCAGCCCAGGCTGGCAGCTGCATAATCGAGCGTATTTTCAACATCGCCCTCTCCAGTTACCCATCTCCCTGGCGATAGGGAGTTGATTTCTTCAGCAGGTCATAATTGCAAAATGATGAACTTGGTGCTGGAGAGATAAGTGTTGGCTTGCCCCTGCGGAAAATCATACAATCACAGAATTTGGGATTCTAAAGGGTGCTACAGAGACCCCTTGTTTTACAAATGGCAAAGGGATGAGCACAGGATGTTTTTTCGAATTCACAGACTTTTGTCCTGGTGGCGGTGGTGGTCCTCCTCCTCCTCCTCATTCTTCTTCTTCTTCTTTTTCTTCTTCTCCTCCCCCATCTCTTCCTCCTTCTCCTCCTCTTACTCCACCCTCTCCATCTTTTTCTTCCTAATCGTGAACTAGAATCACGGGCTTTACCTTTTAAAAACTGAAATTTCTTATCAGTTTACCACTCTTGGTGGTAACTATGTAGTCTAGCTGAGCTCTGGTGGCATAGTGCCTATGCAAGCTGGGCTGCTGCTCCACAGTAAGGTCAGTAATTGAAAACCACCAGTGCCTCCACGTGAGAAAGATGGCGCTCTCAACTCCTGTCAAGAGTTCTCTTCTCAGAAATACACAGGGGCGTTCTACCATGCGCTATGTGGTCTCCGTGAGTTGAAATCAACTCAGTGATGGTGAGCTTGCTTTTCAGAGATAGAGTTTAGCTGGAACGTGAGTCCAGTGTGGGTGTACCTAGAGTAAAGTGACCAGACTCTAAGCGGGACATCATTGACCGGGGCGGGGGGGTGTCCTTGATTAAAAATTGATATGGAGCAACAGAAATGTTCGTAAAATGCAAAAATAGTATTGTAATATATTTATTTTCATTTTATTTATTTTTTGGGGGGTGGAGGGAGGCATCACTGCTCTCCGGTGGTGGGAGAAGGAGGCCCAGCCCCACTGCTGGAATTGAACCTCCGTCCCAGTGGGCCGCAGTCCCGCGCACAACCACTACGCCACCGGGGCTCAGCCCTATTTTCATTTTAAAACACCGCAGGATGTTGCTAAATTGTTAAAAAGTGGGACGTCTGGTCACTTTAACCAGGGGCAAGTCATTCACCGAGCACTTCCTAAGGGGCCTCCTTGCTTGTCAGTGCTGGCTGACAATTTTGTAAATCCATCCCACAGCTGTTCAGCTGTTTCCATTGAGCAGATGTCATTCACTTCGCAGAGAGGAGTAAGATGTGGTCAGCTCCGAAGAACTCCTTCTGTTGTGTGTAGGTGTCGTGTGTGTGTGTGTGTATGTGTGTGTGTGTGCGCGCGCGCGCGCGCGTGCGGGGAGCAGGCTTCTTCAAATGGAACTGCAATTTCATATGAGCTGGCCCCCAAACAAAAGCATCCTGCTTTCACTGGGTCGATTTCAACGCATGGCAACCCCACTGTGTCAGAGCAAGACGGCGCGGCCCAAAGTTCCAAAGGCTGATTGATTTGGGAAATAGATCACCCCGGTCTCTTTCTTTCTTTCTTTCTTTCTTTCTTTCTTTCTTTCTTTCTTTCTTTCTTTCTTTCTTTCTTTCCTTCCTTCCCTTTTTCTTTCTTTCTTCCTCCCTCCCTCCCTCCCTTCCTTCCTTCCTTCCTTCCTTCCTTCCTTCCTTCCTTCCTTCCTTTCTTTCTTTCTCACTGCCCTGGTGGGAGTAGGAAGCCCTGCCTTGCTCCTGGAGAGCTGCTGCTGGATTTGAATCGTCAACCCTGTGGGCACGGCCTTTCTTCTGAAGTGACTCTCAGGAGGTTGGAACTGCCAACTTTATAGCTAGCCACCAAGCACATTGACTATTTGTGTCCCAGGAATGTCATTCATATGACAAATAGTCTAAAATGGAAGTATTTAGGTGTGAAAATGAGGGAGCTGTTAGCTCCACCAAGGGAGGGTGGGAAACTTCCCCGAAGAACAAACAAGCAGACTGTCAGCAGAACAAACATGCCTTTCTTGGAGGAAGTACAGTCACAATGTTCCTTAGAAGCACAGCCGGGTGAATGCTAAAGGTTGTGGCAGGGATTTATCATCAGAAATGTCCTTTTGGTGTGTGTGTGGTAGAGGGGGGGGTGTAACATTCCAATCAAGTGGTGTGGACAGGGACCTGAGTGATGGCCTCCCAAATTTAAGTTGGAACAGGACTGTGAAGCAGGCCAAGGCATATGAGATTTTTTTCTATAGCTATTGTTTTACAGGCGGCAGCCATGGCAATTTGAGTGACATGGTTTAGAAAAACACCCTAAGCTGCCCCGGACTTCATGGAGAAGTACTAAAAATGGTACCAAATTCATAGAGGGGCAAAGTTCCTTCCTGGGGGAAAATTCCCACACAGTTAGGACAATGAGGAGAAGAGATGTTATTCAGCACAGGAAACAAAGGGAAACCAATTTTTGGAAAAGGATGGCCTGAAGTCAACATCCTAACTGCACCTTTAACCTTGACCAAAATTCATATGTCATCCTGAATTCCCTACACCCCTCCGACCACTGAACTGCCAAAGTGACACTGACAATCCCAAGAAAGCAGCAAGAAGACTGTTCCATAACAAGAGTGGGGTGTTCTTCTCCTTGCCTAGAGGGCCCCCTACAGGAAGTTGTAAGCCAATAAAGCAGGGAGAGACAGTATTAGGTAGCAGTTTTACTCTGTCTGATAGGATCATTCACGTCAGACTCAACTCACTGACAGTGTCTATGGTTTGGTTTGATCACCCCGTTAACCCTTATCTACCCTTTACATGGCTCTGATGGCATGGCCATCCAATTCTCATGTTGGATTTTGCTTTATCATATGTTAAAGAACATCTTTTCTCCATTCCTCTAACCCACACATAAAGTATAGATAGAGCTTTATTTCACAGAGACTCTACCAGTATAATTTTACTGAAGATCATCCAGCAATGATTGAAAGCACTAGTTGACCAGAGGTACAGGCTAGATTTAGAAGAGTTCATGGAACAAGGGATACGATTGCTGTTGTCAGATGGATCTTGGCTTAAAGCGGAGAATACCAGAGAGATGTTTACTTGTGTTTCCTTGACTGTGACGAAGCATTTTATTAGGTGGATCATAGAAAATTATGGGCAATCTTGAAAAGAATAAGAATTCCAGAACACTTCATTGTGTTCAAGTGAAGCATATTATTGGTCAAGAGGCAATTGTGTGAATGAAACAAGAGAACTACGCTGCATAGTTTAAAGTCAGGAAAGATGTGAGGGTTGTTTCCTTCAACCATATTTTTTCACTCCGTATGCTGAGCAAATAACGATGCTGGCTTATATGAAGAAGTTTCCTGCATCAGGATTGGAGGATATTCAGATGACACAGCCTTGCTTGCTGAGAGTGAGGTGGGCTTCTACCAATTGCTGAAGAAGATCAAACTCTAAAGTCTGGGCTTGACTTTCTGGCCATTCTTTTCCCAACATCGTAGCCATTAATATGAATTATGAATGTGCAGAAGATATAATTCCTCATAACTGGACAGATCGGGGACATCAAGATAAATGGAGAAAAGGTTGACGGTGTCAAGGGTTTGGTCTTGCTTGGATCCAAAATCAATGCTCATGGGAGCAGCAGTCAAGAGATCAAAAGACCGGGGTGAGGGGGGTGTTGCATTTTGGAAATCTGCCGCAGACTTCTTTAGAGTATTGAAAAGGAAGGGTGATGTTTTGAGGACCATGGTGTGCGTGACCCAAGCCATGGCATTTTCAATTGCCTTATATGCATGTGAACATCAGATCTCGAATAAGGAAGACCGAAGAACAGTTGAAGCATTTGAATGACAGTGCTAGTGAACACTATTGAAAGACTGCTCGAAAGACAAACCTATCTGCCTTGGAAGAAGGATGGCCATAGTGGTCCTTACGGGCGAGGATGGTGAGAGTTCATCTTTCATAATTTGGACAGCTCAAGAGACACTGGTTCCTGGAGAAGGAGATCATGTTTGATAGAGGGCCAGTGATGGAGAGGATGGTCCTCAGTGAGATGGATTGACACAGTGGCTGCACCAATCGACTCAAGCAGAGGATTAACTGTGAGGATGGTGCAGAAGTGGGCAGTGTTTCATTGGGTTGTGCACAAGGAGGCACCTAACTGCAACATCAACAACTATCAGTAGAACCAAGACTTTGTCAGATTACAGCAATTCAGGCTCTCTGCACAGTTTTTCCATTTTCTGATTTTGTTACGTTGAAAAAGGTAAATCACCTCACAGAAACTCTTTTTCCTTCTATGTAAGATGCATAAGAGAAGCCTTCAAAAGTTTTGTGGAAAAATTCTGTGATTTTTAAAATTCCATTTTTGCAAGAGCTGTTTGAAGCCTCCTTGTATATGTTAGGGAGAGAATAAATGTGCTAGGAGCAGAAAGTTTAGTTTTCACTAGGTTGATGAAACTAGTATAAGTTTTAAAGGAATCATACTTACCATATTAAAGAGGATTAAAAAGAGATATGAAGCTTATGGAAAGCTCTGTCCATATGTTATACCGTGCATGTGTGTATGCTGCTATGCTGCTGGAAACAGTTTCATCTATATTTCCTGTACCAGTAGGACCACCCATGGTGTTAATGTTTCAGCATGTTCCGGACTAAGATGACCTAGGAAAAAAGGCCTGGCGATCTACTTTTGAAAATCAGGATTAACACCCCCATTCCTTGTTCTTTTGTATTTGGGTCACCAGGAATCAGAACCAACTTAACAGTAACGGAAAATAACAGCATTTAGCAACTCAAAATTTTTACAGATTGCAAATGAAAGCCAAATATGCCATATGAAAGACTCTATTCTCTCTAGTGAGTCCAACATTATGTCCTCTAGTCTTGCTTCTGATGAGAGAGAACTGGAGACTCTCCTAAATCCAAGAGCGGTCCCTATAAGAGGCAAAATTAGTAGATATGTTGGGAAATTCTTAATCAGTCTGGTAACCATTATCTGTCTCTCAGAAACCCCTGGCCCCTCACCATTTAAGTCTCTTCTCCTCTCCCCATAATAATCAGACCGATTTCTCTGCTTTCCCAGTTTATAGCCCTTTCTTTTCTTCCATTCACAGATTTTTTCATCTGAATCGTCAGTGCAGAGCTCAGTCCTTTAGTCTCAGCTTCTTTTGCTGTCACATGTGAACGCTACATCCCTCACTGCTTCCTTGAAGTTCACATCTGAAAGATTAATTGATTAAGTGCCCACTGAATGTATGCTACAAAACAAAGTGAATGTCAACTATGATTCGAGCTAGAAACAAGGGTTGTTTATAGACTTAACATACAGAGCCTTTACCTAAGAGAAAAGTATTTTCCCCCAATGAGATTTTAGAAACATGATTCCCTTATCTTTTTTCAAATAATGTCATATATCCTATGATTTTATAGAAAAACAACTATTTTATCTAGCATTATTTATAGCTATGAAGGGAATACATTTGGGAATAAGATTGTTATTTCCTTGTGGAAAATAAGATGCACAAAGACCTTACTGTTTTTAGGTGCCATCGCGTTGCCTCTGATCCATTGCTGCCTTATGTGCAACAGAGCAACACAAAACTGGAGCCTGCACTATCCTCTCAATTGCTATGTTTACCAAAGACGGCATCCCTCTCTAGGCACTGGTTCTTTTTTATTTTATTTTTTGACATCACTGCTCTCGGTGGTGGGAGTACGAGGCCCAGCCCCACTGCTGGAATTGAACCTCCGTCCCAGTGGGCCGCAGTCCCGCGCACAACCACTACACCACCGGGGCTCAGCCCCGCACTGGTTCTTCTTGATAGCGTGTTTGAGATATCTGAGAAGCGGTCACACCATCTTCCCTTCCTCAGCACTCTGGCTGTGCTTTTCCCAACATAACTCTGTTCTTCTGGAACTCCTTGCTATTTTCAATATTCATCCCCAACACCACAATTCAAACACATCCATTCCTCTGCCATCCTCTTCACTCACTGTCCTGCTCTCCCACCATTTCAGTGAGGTTACTGAAGATTCCATGACCTGGGGCAGGTATACCTTGGACGTCAAGGTGACATCTTTGCTCATGATAGCTGCGATAAAATATTGAGTGACATCGATGACATGATTTCTACTAGTGGCCCAGCAGAGTGGAGGTCTCGAGAAGTTTTTTTTTAATAAATGAAGTAATACTAAGCTGAGCCATCACTTGTTGTTTGGTATATTTGAGTACTCTGATGACTCTCGGTGACCGATTTACAACAAACATGAAACTCTGCCTGGTCTTTGCACCAGAGCTCTGGTTTGCATTTTCCAATCATTTTCTGTATCTCGTTATCATCCAGAGGTTCTTCCACCAATGTATGTTCCCTTTCTCCTCCCTTTTCACAGTTAGCTTATTATCCACAGAAATGTCACACACACACATACACACACCCTGAAAACCTCCTTTGTTTCCTTCCACCCTGGTCTTAGCATTTGTTTGAGGGAAAGTGTTCTTTCCTTGATGGACCATCTATGAGTGAACAGAAAGCACTGAGTGAGTCATCATGCTGCTCCTGGTGGCTGCTGTCTTGGTCTGCTCCCTGCAACGTTAGCCTGGAGCCTTGGCCTTGTGAGAGGAAGGCAAAGTTCCCAACACCAAAGCAGCATCACTGACCCAAAGATAACAAGGCGTGACAAGAACTGACAGCACTTTTCCCACACCATTGAGAATTAGCAGAAGTCTGTATTCCCCTTTTGGGCATTGTCTCTCCCCTGACTATGCTTTGGAAAAGCCCTTATTATATATTATTCTTGTGGCTTGACTCTAAGATAAGAGCTTAGAAAAAGTTGATTTTTTTCCCTGGGGGTGGGGGGGTGGTTGGGTGGAGGAGAAGGGCAGCTAGGGCTTGAGTACTTATTTTGGCCTTTTGGAGATTGAATCAGTATAGCAATTGGCTGATTCTTTCATAATTATACTTCCCATAGTGCTTTGCAATTGAAGACTTTGCCCTCCACTGTTTTCTGTGACCCTTTCAACAGTCTCTTAAGGGGACAGCTGTGAGTCTGCTTACCTGTGTATTACATAAAAGAAAAAATGGGGTTCAGAGAGGTTCTGTGCCCTTTCCAATGCCAGGAAGCAGGAAAATGCAGGAATTTGTGACTAAATCCTAAATCATTCAGTTCTGACCAAGCCCTATTCTACTCCACAACATGGCTTTTTTTTCATGGCTTTTAAGGGATGTAACATTCAGGAAAAGCAATAGGGTAGCTTTGATTTCAGCCCAAGCATTTCTCCAATATGGCTTAGTACACAATGACCCAGGTAGGGTATGGTTTTTTTTTTCATGCCATTTACATGAGGGGCAAAAGAAAAGAAAATATCCATTAGTGAAAAGACTTTCAAATCTGATGCTCATGCCTGTTTAAGTAGTCAAAGCTGTCAGTTGTTCATAGATACAACACTCCATTTTTGTGTAAAACTTAAATAGATTCTGAGATTCTGACTCACCACAACCACTCAGGAATGGGAAAAACTGTCCACCATTGGAATTTGATGACCAACTGAAATCCCAGACTCTGGGATAGAATGCCTCAATAGCCATTGGCCATGCAATGGCTATTAAAAATATCTCCAATGATCTTTTGCCTCCGTAACAAGTGAAATTGTAGTTAGACTTTGGTTGGTTGGTTTTATTTTTGGTTCTTCACCAATTTACCAGAATATATTCACTAGGATTGGAAATCAGATTTTAATGTTGGTTCATAACAGTCCACTTATGATTAATGAAGTAAAATAGGAACAGACTGACTTTGTAAAATTCAAGAATAACTAGGCCAATAGACATTGTGGGTAGAAACTCTGGAGTGAGAGACACAGAAAGATCAGAGGAGCAGTGAATGGGAGTGGTTTATTGCCAGGTCAGTGGAGAGTAACCAGGGCTTTGAACTAGTTCAGACTGACTCAGTTGTATCTAACAAGGTGAAATATGAATAGGCTAGCTTTGTGAAATGAGGGTGAAACAGAGCAATAATTGTGTCAGTGAAATTCCTGGAATGAGAGGGTTGGGAGAGGCCTTGGAAGCCTTCACCGGAACCTGATGGGAGAGCTGTATTGTATTCAGGACTGGGAAAAGAGATGCATATTAAAAGAGGCATGGTTGGTGACATTTTTGAGGTGGACACCATGGTTTCTCACTCTGCAAATCATAAGGTTACAGTGCAAGACACATGGTGCCCTTGTCTAAGAGGAAGGCTAGATTTATAGCAGGGTACTGACCCATACTTTGTCCTGTTCTTTCTATCATTCCAGTTCACAGCTGTTGAACAAGTTTGCACCTCACAGACCACAACTGAACCAGGAAGATCCAATTCAAAGCACTACTAGAATGGTGAGGGTAGAACAAATGAATGAAAACAGTAAAACTTTTAAATGCATAACTGCACTTATTAATAGGGGCAAGATGAGATATAAACGTTATAGAAATTTGATTTCTTCATGGGAAGACAAAGAAGAAAATTGAGATAATTTATTTTTACTCAAGCAATGTGTAGATGCCACCTTATGATACAAAATAATTAAAAACCATATAGAATGAAGAATCTACCTCTACCCCTACCTCGCTTCCCCAGGGAAAACCAGTATGTATGCTTTTTTATATTTTTTAATATAAATTTTTATATAAATTGGGCTTTGCCACATTTATTATCCCATTAGTTTCTTATTTTCAGGAAATGATATAACCTAGAGTTCTTTCTATGCTAGTATGTACATCATTATGCTTAAATGTATCTCTTTTTAATCTACACAATGGGTTCTTCTGCAATTTATTCCCTATTCAACTAATCGGCACTGTAGTTGTCTTTCTACAATGGTGAGCATCCACGAGGGAGATTCCATTTGTAGCAGGGTGCCGACCCATCATTTTCCTCATTCTGGTTATTGTCCTGGCTCACCCACATTTTGCAAATTGCATGTGACATGCCTCTCTGTGCACATAAGTGAGACATTTTCTAGGATAAATACCTAGCAATCAATTTGTCATTTTTTCAGTGTCTGTGCACTTTTAACTATGTAGAGTAAAATGACAGCTCAGATAGAAAATGGAAGGGGCAGGGAGCTTATGCTAACGCGGAGGAACAACTCAGAAAAGGAGGGTGATGATGGCTGCACAACTCAGAGAGTGTCATTAATGTCACTGAATTGTACATGAAGAAGCTTAAATTTGTGTATGCTCTGCTGTGTGTATTCTGAATAACAGCAAAAATAAAATAAATTATCTTTTGAAAATCAAAATGAAATTGATGTAGGCTCTGCCAAATTAACCCCTTTAAAGACTACCCATTTATCTTATCTTCAGTAGCATATGAGAATAAATGTAGTGTGTATTAAAATAATCCACTGCCGGGTGTGTAAAAGAGGCCTGCGTACAATTGATGTTGTTGTGGATTGTGATGGGAGTTGTATGGGCCCCCAATAATATGATTCATTAAAAAAAGGGGGGAGGGAAAAGGGGAATTTTTTTTTATAAAGAGGAGCTTGTACCAAGGGCTCAAGTGGAAAATGTTTGGAAATGTATGTGGCAGCATGTGTGCAAATGTACTTGATACAAATGATGCACTGAATATTGTAGTAGCTGTAAGAGCCCCCAATAAAATGATTTTAAAAAAATCCGCTGCCATGGAGTCAGTGTGACTCTTAGTGACTGTATGGTCCAGCAGAAGCACTTCTCAGGGTTTGAAAGACTGTAAATCTTAATGGGAGGAGACACCTCCCCCTTTTCCCTCAGGGAAGCTCCTGGGTTTCAGCCACTAACTTTACAGGTGAGCAACCCTACACTGAATTCACTGCTTTTCTAGGGCTCCTTCGCAATAGTATTAATAATTTAAAATCTTAACCAAACAGATAAACTATCTTATGCTTTCTGTTAATTTTAATTTTCCTAATTAATAATTTGTGCATCATCCCAAGTATTTATTGCTGACACTATCCTTCTGTAAAATGTCTGTAAAATCATTGCCTACTTTTGGCTCCTATGTCTTTAACCTATTGGTAATTAACAGCTCCATATAAGATATTCACCTTTTTCAGTGTTGTTTACGTTTTACGCCTTTTCTTTCAGCCAGTCACTTGTATTTTACTCTTGCTTACGGTATCTTTCTCTGAATAGTTCTTACATAGTCAAATCTGTTACTCTTCTCTTGTAGGCTTCTAGATTTTCTGTCTTGCTTGGGAAGGCCTAAAAGATAAACCTTAACATTATGATAGGGGTGGGGAGAGGATCCTCTCAAGCTGCAATTTTTTTAAAATTTTCAGACCAAGATACTTAATTCATAGGAATTTAATTTTAAAATAACTTAACCATGTTAGGCAATTAACCTGAGAACCTTTGCTATATATTTCATTTGTCCCTGAGTGATTTTTTTATATTCATAGCACTTCTGTACAACTTAATTTCTTTCTTGCTTTCTCTTTGGTCCAGTTGATATGTCTTCTATTTCCATGTAAGTACTAGCAGCCCAGTGTCACAATGGGTTAAACACTTGGTTGATGACTTCCCGGTCAAAAGTTTGAACCTCCTTGCTGCTCTGAGGCCTAAAGATGAGGCCATCTACTCTGGTGAAGATTTGCAACCTTAGAAACTCTGTGGACCAGTTCTACACTGCTCTCAGAAACCCTATGCAACAGTGCTCCTCTGATCTCTAGGAGTACTACAAGTTGGAATCTACTCTCCAGCACTGGGTACATATATAAGTGAGCTTTAAAAAGTCTGTGGGGGACTTCGCTGTTTTTTGCTTGCAATTTTTGAAGCTCCCTTTTTTTTCCGTGGGCATCACTGCCTCTGGTGGTCGTGGGCGCTACCCAGCCACCGCTGGATTTGAACCGCCAAGCCCGAGAGCTGCAGTTCCACACTCAACCACTTACGCCACCAGGGCTCAGCTCTTGAAGCTCCCTTTCATATCTTGCAGGCAGATAAAACATTCATGAAATATTTGAAACTGTTCTTGGACCCTCTGTGTCCAAGTTATTTCACTTAGATTTGGAAGACCCCTTTTCATTTAGGACTGGGGTGTGTATGAGAAGATTTTAAGGTTTTCCATGCCCTCATTTTAAAACTATTTTCCAACCCATTGCGGCAGGTCTGCTTCCCAGCAGTAGAACACAACTGGGTTTGTAGAATTGGTCCCGGGAGCCCCTATTGTTTTAGAGACATGTACTCTGATTGGTTTGAGTGCATTCCTGCCAGCTAATTCTATGTTGCCTGTAACCCAGGACGTCCTCTTTTGTTTTCTCCAATTTTGCCCTGTGCCATTGTTAAGACTGGTCAGATTTTACTCCTTCTGCTTTTTCCCCTCTCTATTTTGAAACCATTGACACATGTCCACTTCTGTTTTTTTTTTCCATCATCTAGAATGGATCTGTATTTCTGTGTTTCCTCTAGCAACAAAACAAAACAGATCTATTTCTTACCCCTTTCTCCTGCCAAAGGCACCTGGTGGCTTAGTAGAGTAAGTGTTGGGCTCTGAACCACAAGGCTAGCAATTCGAAATCCCTCATCAGAGATGTGCATTATGACAGACACTACACGGCAGATTAGATTTCTCCCACAAGCTCTGTGGAAGACAGATAAGACTTTCTACTCCTGAAACAAGTAATAGTATGGACAACCCACCGGGCCATTCCACTCTGGTCTATGGGTCACCAGGAATCAGAATTGACTCAATCACAATGAATGAGTTGTATTCCCCATGTATAATAAGAATGCCAAGTTTATGTGCTAGATTATGCTTGTCCTATAACCATGCAACATGATATAAAAACATTTATTTCAGTGTAATATGAAAGTATACCCTCGTTGTTGTTCATCACTTATGTAACACATGCTAGCTTCTTCCTTGTGTTTTTTGTTTTGTTTGCCTGTTCATTTTGCTTAAATGCATCCTTAAATATTCCTTTCAGAGTGGATCTATCAACAGTAAACTTTCTGATTCCTTGTGTAATCAAATCTGTTTTTAGCTTACCCACACATTTAAATGCTGGTTTCTTGGATATTGATTTGTAGTTCCAAAATCATCATATGATGATAAGTCTAATGAGACTCTGACTTTTGTGTCCTCCCTCTGAAATGTCACCAGACTGTGTCTAGCCATTTGGGAGCATGGACTCCTTTAACATCACTTCTTGTGTGACTCTGAATGGGGTATTTCACTGTGAAATTCTTTTCCTGTCTAACTATCAAATTCCACCTAGAAGAAACACAACCAGAATGCTCATCAGAATCAAGGATGTCAACTATGTCCCCTTATTTACTTAGGACATGCCATTGTATTTGGTAAACTATGGATTAAAAGATCCAAATGATCATGAAGAGGGCCTAGGACCAGGCAATGTTCATTCTGTTATAAAGTCACCAATTTGTGAATCCGAACCAGTTGATCAGAAACTAACAACAGCAGCAATGTTCATTCAATCTAATTCCGAGGGGTAGTGTTTGTCATAATGTATATGTCTGAACTTTTCTCTCCCCATATTCCTCTCCATCATTTTATTCTATATTCCAAGAGATTCCCTCAGCTTTATCTTTCAGAGCAGGAGCTTGATCTTTCACTATCCCTATTTTGCTACTCAACTTTTTGCTAGATAAAGTGCTTTGGGTCAATCTGCTGCACAAAACATCTTTTAAAGAGTCGTAAAAGAAAGAAATTACTTAGGTGAACCTGACCCAAGCCTTAGTATTTTCCATTGCCACACATGCATGTCAGAGTAGAACACTGACTAAGAGCAACCAAAGAAGAATCAAAGCATTTGAATTATGGCGCTGGCAAAGAATCTTGAAAGTACTATGGACTGACAAAAGATCAAATAAATCTGTCTCAGAAGAAGTACAGTCAGAATGCTTTTCATAGGTAAAAATGACAAGACTTCATCTCATGTATTTTGGGCATGTTTATAGGAGAGATTAGTCCCTGGAAAAGGACATCATACATATTAGATTAGCAAGTAGGCAATGGAAAAGGATAAGACTTTAACAAGATGGATTGACAGAGTGGCTGCAAAAATGGGCTCAAAGATCAGAAAAAGTGAGGATGATTTAGGGCCAGGTGCTGTACATGGGGTTGCCATCATGGCAAAACTGAGCACCACCAAAAGCAACAACATGCAACCCTTGGATTAACTCCCATACTTTGCCAATCATATTTTTCATTTATAAATTGTCTTGATCTCTGATTATTCTCCATTATTTTATCTTTAATGAATGAAGTCTCCACTTACATTTCTTCCAGCATATAAATTAGTATTTTAATTAGCTTCTCCTTTGTTCCCCAAGTTATGCCTTCCTTCTAGAGTCAGGTGTGGACCTTTCTCAGTTTATACACTCTGCTCCTTTTCATGCAGCAGCCGCCTCCGACACTTCAGGTGGGGGTCTAACGTGTGCTCCGCTGGCGGCTCTATTTGATTGTTGATCGTGAGTTTTCTTGTGCCTGGTTCTCATAGGACTCACTCTGATACTCAGAAGAATGGCAAAACTGACTAATCTCCGAGTTAGAGTATTCAAATTCAGTCATCTGTATGTTCTCATTTAGTTATTTCATGTGTGTTGCAAAGAAAGTCTGTGAATAGAAGAGCCTGCTGTCACATGCATGTGAGGTAATGGAAAATGCTGTGACTTGGGTCAGTGTCAGAGGAGCCAGCCTCCGACATTAACATTGACGGTTCAGTAGACGCAATTGCATAGTGATGAGTAATTATTATAGTAAAGTCATAGAGAGCATGAGAATGAGAGAAATAATAGAGTAAGACATATCATGGCAGCATGCTCACCTTAGTCCCACTTGGTGGGCTGCGTGGAGTGAAAGAGAGTGAGGGGGGAGGAGGAGAGGATATGGGGAATGGGGACAGGGAGGAGATGGACAGCAATTGGGAGAGAAGAGGTGGCTGAGAGAGCTTCATTATTCTGAGCAAGTCTTATATATTTTGGGGGGACATGCAAGGCCCCTAATTACAGGTCACATGTCGCAGAAAGGGGTTATCCTATAGGTTATGCAGTAATAAGGGATGATCTAGGGGCACATACTTTATAGGAAAGGGAGGGTATAGGGGTGTATATGTGACAAGAAAGCAGATCCTAGTCTCAATATGGTAGCCTAACCTTGATAATCCTTAGGTGAGTTTTACCTCCCTGTCTCTCCTATACGGAAGTAGTCTGCTGCTATCCTTATCAGAAAAGAGGAGGCCCTACTTAGGATGGGACAGGCTAGACAGCCTGATTGTTCTAGATGGCTGATAACCCTTAGGGAGAATAGCTCCGGATCTGCTTAGGTTGACCTCCAAATGTATAGTCATATGCTACATGTAGCAAGCAGCTTATGTTAGGTATATATTGGGGGGAGACAACTTGGGAGAAATCTTTGTTCCCCACAGGTCAGCAATTTCTTTCCTTTTCAACCCTTTAAAAGACGTCTTGTGCAACAGATTGACCCAATGCACTTGGAGCTAGCAATCAAGAGACTAATCAGAAAAGTTGAGTAGTAAAATAAGAAGGGTGAAGGATCAAATTCTTGCTCTAAAAGATAAAGATGAGGAAATCTCTTGGAATTTAGAATGAAGTGATGAGAGAGGGAAAGGGGGAGAGAGGAAAAATTTAACTTCACAACACACACAACTATTATTCAGTGCTATGCACCAATCACCAAAGCTAGCGATGTAGACATTGAAGATTTCTACTAATGTCCTCAGTCTAAATGGATCTAACATGCAATAAAGATGCATTAATAATTATCGGCAACTGGAATACAAAGTTGTTTACAAGAAGGAAGAATAGTTTGAAAATATTGCCTTGGTGAACAAAATGGAGCTGTAGATCACATGATAAAAGTTTACAGAACCAGTGACTTATTCATAGAAAATACCTTATTTCAACATCACAAAAGGCAAGTATACACATGGCTTGTGTGTTGCTGTGTTGAAGGAAGACATTTCACTGTTATTTCCGAATGCCAGCAGGATCACATTAAGTGAACAGGTTTTAGCAGAGCTTCAGTCTAAGAACAAATTACAAAGAAGGACTTGGCTGGCCACTTTGGAGGAAGTAGCCTCTGAAAACCTTATGCATAGCTTCAAAACACTGTCCGAAAAAGAAGGTCTAATGAATGGAAGCAAAATATTGTTGGAGAATGTGTATAAATATGCTTGACACAATTGATGGAAGGATGGATTGAGATAAGAGCTGTAAGAACCCCCAATAAAATGACTTAAAAAAGAATGTTGCTGGAAAAGATGCCACAAGATAAGAACCTGGGTTCGAAAGGCACTCCAAATGTGAATAAGATGTGGTTGCTTTATCAAAGTAGGACTGACCATGGTGAGGCAAATGGAAGTGGAGCTTTGGGGATCTTTTGCTGATAGGAAAGAACTCAAGGTGAGAAGGAACAGCTGTAAAAGTCTCATAATTTGGGCTGAGCACTGGTGGCGTAGTGGTTGTGCGCGGGACTGCGGCCCACAGGGATGGAGGTTCAATTTTAGCAGTGGGACTGGGCCTCCTACTCCCACCACCACTGAGCAGTGATGCCCCCCCCCAAAAAAAAGTCTCATAATTTAAATTAGGAATGTAGGAAATATGAATGTAGGTAAATTGGAAGTTATTTAAAGTGAAAGGAAACACATAAAGATCACGCCTCTAGACATTAGTGAACTAAAATGAACTGGTATTGGCCATTTTGGAATCAGAAAATTGGGGTTTATATGCCTGGAAAGACACAATCAAGAGAAGCAGAGTTGCTTTCATAGTCAAAAGGGACAATTAAAGATCTATTTTTTGTAAAACAATGCAACCTGTGATAGGATTAAGATTATACCTATCTTCTTTCAGGGAAATACAATCAATACAGGTATTCTTCATCTTTAGGAACCAACTACTACAGTTAGTGTTAAGAAATAAAACAATTCTACCAGTGTTTTAAGTCTGAAATTGATCAGACATGGAAACAAGAAAACTAGAAGACATCAAAAATGCAATGGTAAGCAGAAAGTACTTAACCACTGATGTTATATAATAATGCTAGTATTAAGAGGTAATATTGTTAACCACCATTAGATCTTTGATTTTGCTCTGGTTTCAATTTTGTATAGACAAGGGTCTCTCTGTTGCCTTTATGTGGATCAGACACACACACAGTGCCCCATCTTTGGTAGGGCAGCAGTCCCCGTTACCTGACCACCATGGAGTCAATGCTGACTCACATGGACCCCTGGGTTGCTCTAAAACTGTAGGTTTTGAAGGGAACAGAAAGCCCAGCCTCTCTGTCACAGAGCTGTTGGTGGTAGTTTTGAACAACTGACCATCTGGATCACAGTCTAGTGCTTAACCCACTACCATCAGTGCTCCACACGATGCCCACTCGTTTCCAAAATTTGTAATCAAGAAAGTGGCTGCTCTGTGCTTGTGGCCTCAACTACCACCATCTCATTCTTGGGCATGACTTCCCACTGGGGTGTGTGTCCTGCTCCCTCTAGTGTCTAGACCCTTAATAGAGTCCAGCCCAGGATAGGGACCATGAAGACCTCTAAGAAAACTGAGTCCTGGATCCAGTGACTTGTAAAAATGTTTGCTTTTTAGGGGATACCCCACAGCTACCACCCCTGCCCCCAGCTGGCTCCCCTGCCACTCCACGTTCGGTTCGGCTCCACCCGATCCATGAATCGATGGTAATGTCCATAGAGGATCAGACCTTTAGATTTCCTGGGTGTTCTTGGGCGGGTGATGTTGTCCCGCACAGCCTGCCTTCTGGCCTGCGTGGCGGTGTCCCTTACCTGTACCTAGAAAGACAACAGGGTGAGCGGAAGAGGGTGGAGAACGGGTAGGGAAGGACACTTTAGAAGAACAAGTTTGGGCTGAGCCCCGGTGGCGTAGTGGTTGTGCGCGGGACTGCAGCCCACTGGGACGGAGCTTGAATTCCATCAGAAATGAAACAGAATGTATCAGGATAGACATTTTAGATGTTGTTGTTAGGTACCATCATGTCAGTTCTGACCCACAGTGACTTTATGCACTACAGGACAGGACTCCACCTGGTCCTCTACCATGAGCACAATTGTTCCTTTGCCAGAGCTTATTGTTCAGCTATGGTCTCAATCCTCTCCTTTACCGCCTCTCTATCCTACCCAACATGATGTACTTCTTCAGGAACAGTCTCTCCTGACAAGATATCCCAAATAATTTCTTGTCATTCTTTCACTAAGGAGCACACTGCCCTTATTTCCTTCAATGTTCAATAAAGCGCTATTAGGTGTTAGTGCATTGAAATGCACTGCTAGTGGCTGTTTTGAATAAGAAAATCATATGGCTTACTATTCTGGGAATGACAGATTCAATGTAGTCTAGCTGAAAATGATAGCCATCCTTTCTTTGGCATCTAGTGCTAGGCCTTGTGTTAGGTTCTTCATATACAGTCTTGATAATTCTCAAACCCTTGTCAAATGAACGCTCCAGGTTCTATGGCACTGGCCATAGTATAGCGTCCTTATCATTCTATTCCTATTGCCCATCGTAGTGCCCAGCATACAGAATCAGTCAAGAAAAACATATTTTGTGTAAATGAATGAAAAACTATGGCATCATTAGCAGATGGTGAAAACTAGTTTTCAGAAAGGCTAATTAACCTGCGTTAGATGTAAGTCTTGAAGACACAACTTCTCATGTGACCCAACCTGGCGCTTACTATAATACTGCTGTAATGAGTTCCTTAAAAGAAACTATAGAAAGGAACAAGGAGCTGTTGATTTGAGTCTGACTTCAGCTCTGCTTGTTTTTTTTTTATTTTCTATAATGAAATTGTGTGTGAAGTGTTGCCTTTGTGTGTGCTGTGAGACACTGATATCATTGCTGTGTAGGAGAGATGCGTACTGTACAGGGAGATACACCGACAGAGTGACTGGGACACGCGAACCC
This sequence comes from Nesogale talazaci, assembly GCA_004026705.1. Classification (NCBI taxonomy): domain Eukaryota; kingdom Metazoa; phylum Chordata; class Mammalia; order Afrosoricida; family Tenrecidae; genus Nesogale; species Nesogale talazaci. The sequence goes on along the minus strand of PVJH01000317.1, from coordinate 177,736 downwards.
CAAACATAGTAACAATTGTGAGGGGGTCCCAGGCAAATATTTCCTTCTGCTGCGCGTAGGGGTTCTGAGCCGGAACTGACTCAGGGGCCACTAACCCCTTGTGCTGCGCGTAGGGGTTCCATGAGCTGGAACTGACTCAGGGGTCACTAACCCCTTCCGCTGCGCGTAAGGGTTCTGAGCCGGAACTGACTCAGGGGTCACTAACCCCTTCCGCTGCGCGTAGGGGTTCTGAGCCGGAACTGACTCAGGGGCCACTAACCCCTTCCGCTGCGCGTAGGCGTTCCATGAGCTGGAACTGACTCAGGGGCAACTAACCCCTTCTGCTGCGCGTAGGGGTTCCATGAGCTGGAACTGACTCAGGGGCCACTAACCCCTTCCGTTGCGCGTACGGGTTCTGAGCCGGAACTGACTTATGGCCACTAACCCCTTCCGCTGTGTGTAGGGGTTTCATGAGCCAGAGCTGACTCAAGGGCCACTAACACCAGGAACAACAGTCCTTGGAGGCAGGGACTCCTTATTAGAGGAAAGGGTCTGTGACACTCAATGAGTTTGAAATCCAAGCAGTCTGACGCCAGAGGCACCATCGCCAGTCAGTTATGTGCATCCAATAACCCTCAGTAGACTTTCTTCTGTGACATCATCCCCCTAGGAGATCAGGGAAAGATGACATATTTCAAAAAATGAACAACTAAAAAAAAAAGTGACTTCAGCAGGGGAACAGAAGATTAACTCTGTGGATGGACCATGCTGGGGAGGCCTGGGAAGAGAATGCGGCCTTCACCTGCTGAGCTTCTGGGGAATGACAGTGACAGGGAGAGGGAGGCAGAGTTACCAACCAGACTGTACAGAGAAAAAGCAGCAGGCTCTGGCAGCAGGTGGGAAGGAGGAGGCACGACATTCCAGCAGCGTCCATCTGTTGTCTTGTCTCTTGTCTGCCAGTCGAATTTAGCCGGGTGACTTCTGAAAGCCAGCTGCCCTTCACTTGAGAGCAGACTGTTGACAAACAATCGTGCCACTTCCAAGGGATCAAGAGAAGAGCTGACTTGATCACTTAGTGGTTCTTGATGGGAAGAGGGCAAAATAGTATACCCTCAGAAACTTTCCAAATCCCAGGCCAGCCTGGTTTCTTCACTGGAGGACCCTGCCAGGCTGAAAGCTGAAGTCTCCTGTCATGAGCAATCCCATCCTGCTGTGGTCTCTCAATCCACAGATGGATCAGAGAAGACAGCAGAGAGGAGGACAACGGTGACCTCTCCAGGCCCCTCCCAGGAAGCTCCAGTGATCCTGTGAGGACAAATTCAAAGACAAGAGGTTTTCATTCCCCCTGTTGAAATGAAAGGAGTAAGATTTGGATCACTAACAGCTAGAAAGCTGTGTTCCAGTACAGATACACCGTTTTAGATAATCGACTCAATGGAAAAGGGGTTGGGTTTGGTCAGTTGAAAACAAAGAAGTCTCTGGGTGATGGAAACAGTTCAGCCCTCGGCTCAATCACTAGCAGGAAGACCTGGCAACCTGCTTCCTAGAAACCAGTCGTTACCAACTGTGTGGAGCAGATCTACTTGGACACACCTGGAGTCCTCATGATCAGAGTCAACTCCAGGGTAATGACTTAGTTTGAACTCCAGTTCATTTTAGAAAGCTTGTTCTTATAAATTCTGTAGCTCTTTTAAAAAATGATTGAGGTGGATGATATAAATTCAGGCCTTGGACTAGTGCTTTAAAATGGAGCTTCAGGTGATTCCCTCCTTTTGTTCAGTTTTCTGGAAGGAATCTAGCAGCACCAGGTCCAGGATTCCACATCTTGATTCTAAATCTACTCAGGTAATGATGATATCAGAAAAGTAGTAATTTTATCTGGAAAATAATGCTGTAGTAGAATTCCTTTTTTTTTAACATTTTGGAAAGCTAGGAGGTCACTTTGATGACCAAGGTGTGCTGGACCCAAAAAAGAGTGTTTTCTTGTCTTTTCTACAAAATTGTTACATCATTTTATTTCCTTTGGAATATAGAGTGATTACTTAATAACAAATTTCTTTTTATTTCTCTTTTTTCAAAACTATTTTATTGGAAGATAATAAATATATCTTATAATTCCATAGTACAATCACATCAAGCATTGCTGTACAATTGTTACCACAGTTTCAAAACACTTTCTTCCTTCTTGAACTCCCTGATACCCGCTCCCCTTTACCCATCTCCCCCCTGCACCACTAGGAACCGTTGTTCCACTTGATGTCTCTATAGGTTCATCAATCTTTGATTTTATATTCTGAAAAGTAGAATAACATAGCAAAAATTCAAGAGGGCTATCCACAGTGACAAAATACATCAGAAATAATCTCTAATACCCCCAAAAATAACAAAAAATCATATACTGTATTGGAAACTAGATCAGGCTCAATGTGTATCAAAGTGGGCATCAAGTGACTAGGCTTTAACCATTCAAGTGAGAGTTACAATTTTGATCTCCTATAGTCATCTCTTCAATACTCTCTGGTAACCAGTTGATTCCCATCCCCCCAATGGATAAAGGGAAATCACTGGAAGCTAATTTGTAGATCTCATAAATGTATCTTGAGTTTCCACTGTCCTTCATAGCCTTCTGTCAACCAGAATCTCACAATATTCAATGCCTTGAATGCATGTGAAATGAGTAAGGAAGACAGAAGGAGATTATGAAGAATTGGAAGTCTGTTGGTGAAGACTATTGACTAGACATTCAACTGCCAGAAGAAGAATTAAATCAATCTTGGAAGAATGATAGCCAGAATGCTCCTCAGAAGCAAGACTGGTGAGACTCTTTGGTTACTCAAGAAAGAAAACACTAGTCCTATAACTATGTTTGGTACAATAGAGAGTAAATGAAAAGAAAATGAGCCAAGACCTTTTGTTTTATTTTGTTTTGTTTTGTTTTTTTGTTTTTGTTTTTGTGGCATCACTGCCCTGGTTGGAGTAGGAAGCCCAGCCTTGCCTCTGCAGAGCTGCTGCTGGATTTGAACTGTCAACCCTGTGGGCCACAGTCCCGCACACAACCACTAGGCCACCAGGGCTCAGCCAAGAGCCAAGACCTTTTATAAGATGGGTGGATACAACAGCCTAAACAGTGGACCCAGTAGCAGCTACTGTGGGGCTTTTCTTCTGTTTTATACGAAGAGTCTGCTCAACTGGCAACTAAGAACATCTTGAAAACATGAAGGCAACGGATTGGGTTCACTGAACTTCTTAAAGAGCTTTCTGTCAATGTAACATCTTTAGTGGATTATTATCTTGCCTCTGATGAGTAACATTCTTTTTTTTACACTGTCCCATCTGTGGTTCTTTGTTGTTGTTCTTTGCTTTCCTTTCCCACCTTTCTGAGGGATCCCATTGTAACTTAATGCTCATCCAATAATAAACTCCTTTTATATCTTCTAATTTTGGGGCAGGTTTTTGTGGATTGGGAGCAGATTTTATTTGGTGTTCTAGTTTCACATCAATCCCTAGGTTTGCACGTGACTGCACCAATAGCCCTGCTAGGCCATGATGCAGCTGAAATGAATGCAACAGATTTAAAACCAGTGAGTTGGCATGCCAACTTGACCAATAAATTTTATACTCCTCAAGGCTAAGTAAACAGACTTGGGGTAAGGAAAAAGAGGAACCATGGAAGGTGAAGATACACCCTGCTTCTCAACATATCCCCAGGACAAAAAAAGATGGAGGGCTATAAGACAAATTGTCCTTATCTGTCCTTGGGTTTGTGCAAAATGGCAAAGACAGGGTGTAAGAACAGGTCTGGCACACAGGGAAGTGAGGTCTGTGAAGTCAATTCAATCATGCACGCAGACTCTGGAGATCAGGATCAATGACACAGATCTAATTTTTATTACAGCCTTTGCAAGGCTTATATGTTTTAGTAGCCAATCACATAATCTTTTTCACCTACTTCATTGGCATCCTTATAAGGTTACAGGTTTGTAACATGAAAGTCAATAGGCTCAGACTGTGGGCTATGTAAAGGAGGTATTTTGGGCTGAGTTATGTAAGTGAGGTGTAGCTGACTGAGCCAGCCAATCCAATTGTCTTATAAGATTGTTCCATCCAATCACCAACTACCCAATTGCATTACAGGATCTTAGTGTCCAACTGCATTACAGGATCTTACTGTCCAATGGTATTACAGGATTTTAGCCATACTATGGGGAAGCTAGAAGCATTTTGACAGGCTGTGTTTCAGAGGTCAAAGTGGAAGGCTATCAGGTGAGCTGGCCTGGTGTCTTATTCCCCCACAAGATGGAGCTTTTCCAGGAGTCATGGAGCACGGTTTTCAGCACGCAGCTACCTAAGGGTGTTGATTACTAACCAGTGACTTCAAGACCATGCCAGGAGATGTGGCAATAACCTGTGCATTCTATGCCTCTCCCCCATATCCACAGGTCCTGCCAAGAACACCCCCACAGCAGGGCATGAGCTTTAGGATGCTTGTGCATTCTCTCTAAAGGGAATTTAACCAGAATGGAAGTTCTGTTTAAAAACTGGAAAAAGAACAACAAGAACAAAAAACAGCCTAAAGTAGGTCCTCCAAATGGCAGTCTTAAAATACTTGTATTTCTATCCAGCATCAAGTCGCAGACTAGCTGGGATGCCCATCAACATGATGCTGACTGAACTTAGCACTTACATAAACCTACTCATCCTGCTCCATTTGAACCTCCTTCCTGTCTCATTTGAATTCCTTCTTAGGAGCTTGACAACAAATGAGAGAGGGAAGATCTGAAGCCTATAGCCTCTTCTGATAGCCACGTGATCCCTATTTTTTTTTTGGCATTCTGTTTTTTGGTTATTGCTTCATTCTTAATTCTTCATTTTCTTCTGATTTCATTTCGGCTTCCTTTCCAGGTCAATCATGCTTTCGAGGGGAAATCTTACACTGATGGTGAGGACTAAGAGGTTCATTTGCCCTGCTTCCTGGCACTTTCAAAGGCAGGTCGACAGCCTTAGGGAAGACTTGTAAACTTTTGGGGCATCTCTACTGGTGTGTCTGCTTCCCTAAAGCATGCTGCGCTTGTTTCCTGAAAGACTCACTCAAGTCCGAAGAATCAAGATGTGAAATCCTTTCAGCAGGCTGTGCCTCTCACTTTCTGCACACTTCAAGCTCTGCCCTCAAGTGACTCCTTCTGAGTGAGGGGATGCAGGCTCCCAGACAGGCTGTTCTTTTAGGCTTCAGGGCAGTGACCCAGCACTCAGCCCCAATCTGGCACTTTCTTGTTTAAAGCTGTGCAGAGAGGGAGAACTGTGTAACTCCAGAAACATCTCCCACCCAGGACACAGTGTGTCTAATTGCTGCTGACAGCATTCATGCCAAGGTTGTTGCTATATGCCAGCAAGTAGATTCTGACTCCTTGTGGCCTTCTGTGATCTTTCAGAAACACCTCTGTGTGACATTGAATTCCAAACTTTGCAGGTAGGATTTAGACGCTTTGTGGCTTGTGATTTTATTTCACATTTTGCTTCCTTTTGAATGACTATAGACTGCTGGGCCAGGCCTGCCCATGACACCCAGTGAGAACATGTTTTCTCAGCTGACTTACTCACCCAAGTTGAACCACTGAAGAGTCTTCACCAAGAATTCAAGGGGGTGTTTAAGGCCACTACAGTGCAAGCATAAGTGCAAGCACTCAGGTCTGGCAAGTTTGCAGTACACAGGTGAATTGATTTGGCAGGTACACAGGTAAATTAATTTGGGACCATTTTAAAAGTCAGCACATCTTCTTTCCAGTCTCTAGTGCCCCAGGTTGGAAGCCCCAGTAAACAAATGGGCAATTTGGGTTCTATCACGTTTCCTTCATCCCTGGCCAGATGTGTTCAATCTGCCTCAGGTTTCTCTTAACACAGTGACAGCAGGTTTTCATCTTCCTGCACACACTGCAGCAGCTGTGCAAACATTTCATTAACAAAGGAAAAGTGGGAACCATTCAACCTGTGGATATCTTGTGCCTCTTGGTAGACTTTAAGATGCCTCAAAGGAAGGATGAATAAGGGCTCCTGAAAATTGACTTTATTTCAAGAAGCTTGAGTGGTTGGAGCAAAGAAACTCAACTCCCTCTTGTGAATGAAGATTTGGAAGAAGAGACTCTGAACTAGACTTAAGTGACACAATTCTCTAAAAGCCTATGTGGCAGAAAGAACAAAACAAACACATTCCAAGCTAAAAACATCCACAAGAGCAACACCCCCCTACCTTCCAGAACATCGAAACCAACTCCATATATAGAATGAGGAAGCTATCAAACATGAGAGTGCCAAATCTTTGACATGATAAACCGGGTAATGTAATATTTACATGCTGTCTTTCATAAATTTCTGAAATTATGACATTTGTTCTCAAGATACAAAATTGTTCAAGGAAAGCTGAAAATTCAACCCTAGGGCTTTGATTTTTCTTGCTTTTATTACCATTAAAGTGATTTATTATGTGTATTTCATAGTTCTCCTCCCTGAGAATTTTTAATGCATTGCTGGCATTTTATTAGTTAGAGATTTTTTCATATATATATATATGTATATACACACACACACATATATATATATAATCTTCCTATGGGTTTTCCATGTGCTTTTGAAATCAGTGAGAACCAGCCTCTAGTGGCTTCTTTATTCACTTCTATTTGAATATAATTCACAGTATGCACAGTCAGCAATTTCATTACCTCCATCCTCTTTTAAGGAGACAGGTTTCTGTGTGTGTTAGTGTGGCTAGACTAGAGAAACAAATTCATAGACATACATATGGATATAAGCAAAAGGTTTATATTCAAGAGGAATGGAACATTCAGAAAACATCCCAACCCAGTCCAGTCCAAGGTCATAATTCTGATATTAGCCCATATGTCTGATACCAGTCTATAAAGTTTTCTTCCGACTCATGAAGTCACAAGCCATTGGGTGCAGAGTCTTGTGTATCCAGCTGGGGTAGAGGCATACTGACACTGGCAAGGGTCTCCCATGGCTCCTTGTTTCCAGGGCTCAGAGTCCATCAGCAGTAGCCATTGGTGGTAGAAGCATCTCAGTGCTGGCAGGGGTCTTTCTGTGGCTTTTCCAGCCCCAGAAGTCTGGTTCCATCAGGGCAAGACCATGTAGGTTCTCCTCCAGCTCTTCCATTCTCAAGAAATTAGGATCCATCAGCATGCTATCATCTCGTTATGTCAGGAGTTCATCACCTCAGAGACTGAGCGTCAAGTTTCTCTTCTCTAATTGGGAAATACCGTGAGACTTCCTAGAATGCTCAGGAGAAGGCCATGGCCATACACAAGCCTCATTGGCCACTCATTGGCTATTTCCAGATTAACAGGGTAGTCTCCACCCTTACATCTCAATCATGAAATTGACATCACGAATACATGACCGCCACACTGCCTTCTTGTACATTCCCCTTCCTACTCTCTAATTTACTCGTAGAAAAACATTTCTCCCCCTTCTTGTAACTCCATTTGGTATTTGGATAAAATAACCAGATTTTAAGCGGGACACCATTGGCTGGGGGTGGTGGTGGTGTTGGTGGTTCTTGATTAAAAATTTGGTCTATATGGAGCAACAAAATTTTCATAGGAAAAAATTTCATTGCAAAAATAGTATTGTAATATATTTATTTTTGTTTTTTTAAAAATAATTTTATTGCGGGCTCATTATATAGCCACGCATCTTCACATGCCTGCTGCCATCATCATTCTCCAAACATCCACTTTTCCACTTGAGCCCTTGGCATCAGCTTCTCAACTTTCCCCACCCATCCTTGCTCCCCCCCCACCAACCCTCAATACTTTTATAAATTATTATTGTTTTGTCATAACTTACACTGCCTGATGTCTCCCCTTGCCCACTTCTCCCAAGTCTGTCCTCCGGGTAGGAGGTTATGTGTAGATCCTTGTAGTTGGCTCCCCCTCTTTACCCCACCTTCCCTCCACCCATCCAGTAGCTCCACCAGTAGCTCCACTCTTACTACTGGCCCCAAGGGGTTCATGTGTCCTGGGTTCCCCGTATTTCCATTTCCCTTCTCTACCAGTGTATCTCCTCCAGTCCAGCTGGATTTATACGGTAGTATTGGGGCCATGATAGTTGGGGGGAGGAAGCCTTCAGGAGCTAGAGGAAAGTTGTATGCTTTATCGCCACCTCACTACACCTTGACTGGCCTGTCTCCTTCCCACAACTCTCCTGTAAGAGGGTGTCCAATTACCCACAGGTAGGCCTTGGGTCCCCACTCTGCTCTCCCCCTCATTCACAGTGATGTGATTCTTGTTCTTTGATGCCTGGTATCTGGTTCTTTTCACACCTCATGGTCACACAAGTTGGTGTGCTTCTTCTATGGTGGGATTTATTTTTTCTGGGTTATTTTAATTTTAAAACACCGCGGGACATTCTTAAATTGCTAAAAAGTGGGATATCTGGTCACCTTATATTTGAAGCCCTGGTGCTACATGGTGAAGTGCTCCAACATGTCATCTACCTGACTGGAGAAAGTTGTGGTGATCTGCTTATATCAAGATGTCAGCCTTGGAAACCTGATGAGGATAGTTCTTCCCTTTCCCATAGGGTCTCTGCGATGTGAGCATACTGGGTTTTGCATTTTGATTAATGATATTCACTTTATAATACACTGTTTGATACTTATTTGTATACTTGTTCACCTGGAATCCATGGTGAGTTCCTTGAGGGCATGTATGAGGCCTGATCAAATATTATTTGCTGACCACCAACACTTGACTACAATTGACCCTTGGGAAGAACACAGTGTTTGGGGGCAGCAATCTTCCTTTTCTCCAGCTTTTTTAGGTAAGGATATGAGTATATTTGTCTGGGTGTGAGAAGGGCATAATACCCAGTCCCCTCCTCTAAAGAGCCTACATTATAGGAAGGAAGTTTAAAAATAAACAGGAACAATAACAAGGAAAACACTCTGAAAGTTTTATAACAATAGCCGTGTGGGATTCTTGGATAAAATTAATTTATATTGCATGTTTAAAAAATCAAAATGACCTTATGTTCTTTTTCCCCCCAGGACAATCCCAGGCCAGTGGGTGCAGAGTTTTGTGTATCCAGTGGTGATAGAAGCATGTCAGCACTGGCAGGGGTCTCCCCATGGCTCCTCCAGTTTCCAGGTCTCAGGGTCTATCAGCATGCTGCCACGTGTCTTGTTAGCTGCAATATCTCCCAGGGAGTGAGCCTTGTGTCTTGTCAGTAGATCGTCTCCAAGGGACTGAGGCACCTTATGTTCTAATACAAAGGCTATTGCTCTCCAGTCTCCTGTGGCAAAGCTGATTTTTTGTTTAGGGCAGTATTTGAATGTTATGCTGGTGGCGGTGGGAGAGATCCCAAATTCAAATCTGTTCTTAGAGACTCTTTTATTTCTCCTTAAGGAAGACAAAGAAAAAGTCCATAATTATCTGCATGATGGAAACCATTAGCACACACACAGTATGGAGGCCAATGGAGCCTCCTGACTCACAGCCCTAGTTTTCATTATTTATGATAAAAGACAAAGGAATTCATCACTAAGTCATGATTGGTGGCAGGTTATTTCATCACTGTTGCAGGTGGAACTGCAAATGTGGGGAGAAGGACCATGATTGGGTACACACAAAATTTCTGGATAAAGCAAGGTTGCAGGATTAGTTGTGAGGTTGTGATTTACTGGATCCAAAGTGGTTGGGGTCTAGTGCACAATCATGGAATACTGAGTCATGGTCATAAGTTGCCCACAGGACAATAGCAAAACCCCAAACCTTTAAATTAAGTTACAGAGTTCACTTGTCTGATGGCTACTGTCAACAAATTTCCAGAACATTTCCCTAGTTCTCTGTGTGAGAATTTTACTGTATATTCATTTAATCCACCTCTTTTTTTTGGGGGGAAGGGGGAGGCATCACTGCCTCTGTTGGTTGTGGGCGCTACCCAGTGCCGCTCCTGAGAGCCACCGTTGGATTTGAACTGCCAAGCCCACGGGCTGCAGTCCTGCACTCAACCACTTATGGCACTGGGGCTCAGCCCCAGATTTAACCTACTTCTAACCATACTCTTCTCGAAAGAAAACTGTCCTTCCCTGGATTTGCCCTGGGCTGTTTAAACATCATAAACAGACCAAAATCCCCACTACTATCAAATTGATTCTAATTTCTAGTAGCCCTATAGGAGTGACTAGAAATATTCCCTAGGGTTTAGGGAGCTGTAAGTCTCCATTGGAGCAGACAACCTCAACTTTGCCTTGAGAAGTGCCCATCTGGTGAAGCTATCCTCCATCCTGTAGGGTCTTTGGGAGGCAAGAATGACTTGATGACTTTAACTTTCTCCCAATACATATATACTCAGTAAGGGCAGCACCCGAGTGGTTCTCATGTAGACGACACACAGAAGACAGGCCACCCCCGCACACTGCTTTCCTATGATGTAAATCTAAGTATGCCATGACCTCAAACATACAGGTGATCATAGAGGTGGCACGAATCTAGGCTTCATTTCCCTCCACAATACATAAGATTGCCAGGAGTTGGTGTCAATTGAACCACAACTGAAAGCGACTTCTACTACCACGAATTAACTAGCAATATTTGAAGTGTGAGGGGGAAGAACTTTTCAAACAAAGACAACAGAAAACATTGAAAAGGTGTGGGGATAAGGGAGAAGTACAATAGCAAGGAAATAGCAAGTAAGTTGGTGTGGGGCAAGGCAGGGAGGCCTCGGTTGATGATCTACTTGATGAATGATCCTGGGTGAAGTGCAAAACTCCTCTGAACTTCCATTCCCTCCTCTGCAAGATGGGAGCTAAGGATATCTATGAAACTGGAAGAATTAAAGGAGAGGTAGTCATGAAACACCGAGCCTCGCACAAAACTTGCCCTTAGGGAATGACAGCCATGATTGATACTTCGGGTCCTTGTGATGCTCACTTGGTCCAGTTGGTTTGAACCCACAAATTCCACCAGAGGGAAAATTTGTGAAAGTCTACATCTGTAAAGATTATAGTCTTGGGACTCCTATGGATAGTACTACTCTGCCATATAGGGAAGTTGTGTGTTGGAACTAAATCCATGGCTCTAAGCCTTATTATTAATATAATTAATTCCAAAGGAAAATGAAACAAAAATATCAGCAATTAGAGGAATTGAGCTGGTTACCCTTGGGTTAATGGCTGAGAGCTAACCACCATACTATTAATGTTCCTATTACTATCCACATGGTTGAGATTTTCAATCAGGAAGTATGTACATAGGGCTGAAAAGTTTCAAAAATTGTGAGATGAGTATTTATAAATTCTAAAAAAAAATCACATCCATTTCTTCATAAGTCATCAAGGCAATGGGAACACAATAGGGGCTCGACTCTAACCCTTCTATTCACTGTAGCTCTGGGTAATCTCAAGCCCAACATTGGATGGTTACTCAATCCTCACTGTTTTCTAATGTACAGACACAGCCAAAAGGTATCTTCCTTCTATTTCACCAAAGAATAAAGCATGTGAATCCTGAAATTCCAGTCCAGTCCTAGCCATACTCCCTGTGCATCATCTCCTGTTTCTCTGATAATGGAAATTCTCCATTGACTGGAAGGTGACTTTGGAGTTCTACAGTGCCCCTGCCTGGCTACAGCCTCCTTTCACCCCGAGCTCAAAGCAACTTTCAGTCATTCATTGAAGGTTCCTGGTTTACTAGCTGCAGCTCAAAGATACCTTTTCCAACAAAACATTTTTGTTGTTGTTGTGACAAGCCCAAAGCTAAAAGGGTAATGTTTATTCTAACCAACAAGCTTCTTTTTCACCACATTTTGAGTAAGGCTTTTAAGAAGTGCTATCTCTTCAAATAGCCAGTTTTGATCAAGTTGATTCTACCTCCTGGTGAGCTCATGTGTGTCGAGATAAATCCTGCAGCTTGCATGCTTTCAATGGTTGACTTTTGTGGGGGGCATCACTGCTCTCTGGTGGTGGGAGTAGGAGGCCCAGCCCCAATGCTGGAATTGAATCTCCGTCCCAGTGGGCCGCAGTCCCACACACAACCACTACGCCACCGGGGATCAGCCCTTCAATGGCTGACTTTTGTAAGTAGACTGCCAGACCTTTCTTCTAAGATGGTTCTGTGTGAACTGCAACCTCCAATCTTTCTATTAGTATCAGAGGACATTAATGAGTCAAGCTACTGAGGGATTCTGACAAGCTCCACTTTTCTTTCTGATTTTGCCAACACTTGTCCATTTTTAGCAGAACTGCAGGTGGGTTTCCTAAAAAATATTGACAAAGAAAGAAGGAGATTAAGTTAACATATGTATTCAAAATAATCTATTTGTCCTTTCCTGTACACATGCAAACACATTAGGTTTTGCAAGCCTCGAGTCGATTTTTAAAGCGCATTTCTGTCCATCCTTCCCAAGTGTTTTTGGAAATTTTTATGAATGAGGACATTGAAAGAAGTTCGTTGGTGAAAAACAAAACCCCAGGAAGCAGTCACTTGTCTACTAAGAAAATTGGAAAGCAACTACTTGGGCAACCAACTAGAGAAATGTCCAACCATTTTAGGGGAGGTATATCATCAAGAACTGATGATAATAAAAAATCTACACCAAAAGCACTGGGGAAAAAAAGAGGGAGTTTGAGAGGCTCAGGGAATTGACAGAAAACTCATTGAAATGTTTCAGCACACTTAAGAACACTGGAAGCACTCTCTTGCCTATGACAAGAGATTTGGAAGACAGCTACATGGCCAAACAATAGGAAAAGAGAAAGAGAGACAAAGAGCAGAGACGGGTGCTGTACAGTAACATATTGCCCAGATTACAGAACAATATCATTGATATCATATGCAAATAAAATTTGGTTGAGAATTAGACAGGATAATTGGCAGCAGTACACCAATAGGAGACTGCCAGAAATTCAAGCTAGATTCAGAAGAGAAGATAAAATGAGGAATATCATGATCCCAATTATACCTTACAAAACCGACTGGACCGGAGGATGTACACTGGTACAGATAGGAACGGGAAACAGGGAATCCAGGACAGATAAACACTTCAGGGCCAATGACAAGAATGGTGATACCAGGAGGGTAGAGGGGAGATGAGGGAGAAGGGGGAAACAGAATACAATGATCTCCAAATAACCTCCTCCCTGGGGGATGGACAGTAGAGAAGTGGGTGAAGTGAGACATCAGACAGTGTTAGATTTGCAAAATAATAATGATTTCTAAATTATCAAGCATTCATAGGGGAGGTGACGAATGGGGAGGGAGAGGCAAAATGAGGATCAGATACCGGGGGCTCAAGTAGAAAGCAAATGTTTTCAGAATGATGAGGGAAACAGATGTACAAAAGTTCTTGATACAATGGATGTATATGTGGATTGTGATAAGAGTTGTATGGGTCCCCAATAAAATGATTTAATAAAAAAATCATAGGAGGAAAAGCTCACTAGACAAACTGTTAATGTTGAAAAGACACTAGGGATTAGGGTGAAATCTTTTAAATAGACAAAAAAATCTTTGGACTGTTTTTTTTTTGACACATGTGCAAGTTGTCTAATAGCCAGACTCCATTTCGCTAAATAAAATATTGGAAAATAGGAAATCAAAAAAAATGAAGGATATCATTGCAGGCATCAAATGGATCTTGATTGAAAACAGAGAATACCAGAAGGATGCTTCCTTGTGCTTTGTGGACTATGCCAAGGCATTTGATGGTGAGAATCATAAGAAACTATGGAAAGCCTTGAGAAAATGGGCATTCCAGAACACTTCATTGTGCTTATGGAAACAGAGCAAGAGAATATTGAATGGTTTATAATCAGGAAAGGGGTGCCTCAGGGTTGTGTCTGCTATCCACACTGGTTCAATCTGTATGCCGAGCAAATAATCAGAGGAGCTAGATTATATGAAAAAGAATGTAGCCCCAGGATCAAAGGAGGTTTATTAACAATCTCTGATAGGATATAACCTTGTGTGCAGGACCTAGGAGGACTTGGGACCTTTACTGATGCATATCAAGGATTGCAACTTTCAGTTTGGCGTACATCTCAGTGTGGATTACAAAGAAGTCTGAAATACTCACAACTGAACCTGTAGACATCATGATAAATGGAGAAAAGATGGAAGTTATCAGGTATTTCATTTCGCTAGATCCACTATCGCTGTCTATGAAGGCAACAGTCAAGAATTCAAACTAGAAATTGCATTGAGCAAACCTGCTGCACAAGGCTTCTAAAAAGTTTTGAAAAACAAGAGTCTTACTTTAGGACTTGAGGTGTACTTGACGCCAGCGCTGGTGTTTTCCATATCCTCATTTGCATGTGGAAGTCGGCCATTCAATAAGGAGGACCGAAGAAGAACCAGAACATTTGAATGATGGTGCTGGAGAAGGATTTTGAAAGTGTTGTGGATTGCCAAAACAACAGACAACACCTGTCTTGGAAGAAATCTGGCCAGGCTGCTCCTAAGAAACAGGGATTTCAGGACTTTGCCCGATGTGCTTTGTAATTGTTTTCAGGAGACACCATTCCTGAGAAGAAGGAATCATGTTTGGTAAAATAGATCAGAAAGACCTTCAGGGAGATGGATTGACCCAGTGACAGAAAGGCCTCAAGGATGATAATTGTTGGTGAGAATGGGAGAATACTGAGCCGTGTTTCCTTCTGTTGTACAAATCAGTTCAAGATGAGTAGGATCCAACTGTATGACAAGAACATATCAACCAAAGTGGCTTTCTTTGTTCATTATTTTTGTTCACATTTTAATGTGAATTAAAAATTTTTAATTCCTTTTTAACCAATTCGACCACCTCGGCATGTTTTCAGGTGCTGTTTGAACTTTAGAATTTTGCAGCCACTAGCTCACATACTGATGACTTTTGTTGATCTCAGGGGATTTTAGTCTGTTTAATATGCTCTAAGGATCGTTTTCCTGTTAGCTGAATAATTTCGCTTTTTATTTCAATTCGTGTTTTAGTCAGGGATACTCATCTTACCCAGGTAGCATTTTAAAACCATTTGAATTGACTACAAATAATCAGGCTTAATAAACTTTTTTCTGTGGAAAGAGAAGACAGAGCTACTCTCAGAGTAATGAGGAGCTGCTTGGTTTTGCTGTTGGGGTAGTTTGGGAATGGGGATTGCACCGTAAAATGTGGATTTAAAATTCACATTGGCATGTGACATAAATAGGTGAGAAATTGGTTCAAACTCATTTCCCATTTGTTTAATCTTACAAGTAGGCCTACTACTGTGGCTTTCATTGTATATAGCTGGATGTTTGACTTCTTTAGAGTGACCAATCATAGTGAATACAAATGATGCACTCAAGCTCGACAGACAAGTGGACACATGAATTTTGTGGCTTTATATTACATCTGTCATTTCCACACACTGTCAACTTGGGAAATTCTCTGAAACCCAATTTGCTTCTGCCCTCTGTCTCCCAAGCTCAACACTCCCATATCTGGCTCAGCAAGCTTAGACTATCCCCAACCAAGTCATCAGGAAAATGGCAAGCTTCTTAGTTTAGCACTCAGCGTTGAGTATATGGAAGGCCCTCAAGTCCTGTTTTCTGATATCAGGAATGAAAATACCTTGAATGTGCTTCATGTGTGCCAGCACACTAAGTGGGTTATTGCACATTGTCCTTCCCAGCAACTCTGAAGGCAGGTGCTATCAGTATCCTTTACTGCCTGTCAGTAGATGGTGCTGTAGTGATTGATGACACGGGGCCCTAGGCCACCAGTATTTCAAATACCAGGTAGGTCACCCAGGTGGACAGGTGGCAGTGAAGCTTCCAGTCCCAATAAGGCCTGGGTGATCTAAAACTTCAGCAATTGAAAACACCTATGGATCACAACAGAATTTTGTCCCACGAGGAGCCCCATAGCTTGGACAGCACTCTGAGCACACAGTGACCACGACAATGAACTTTTCAAAACAAAGACCAAACTTCTGGCCATCGGGTCAATTTAAATTCATAATGACCCTATAAAACAGGATAGAGCAGCTCCCTTGATTTTTTTAGGCTGTAACTCCTCTTTCTCTCCTGTAACTACTATGCCACTGTAAATTGAAATGGACTCGACGAGAGGGCAAGTGAGCTTGAGTAATGAACTTGAACAGGTCACGGATCCTAAAAATGTTGCAGGACCAGGCAAAGCATTGTTCTGTTGTACAAGGGACCACCGTGCATCAGTTCTGATGCAAAGACAGCTTGCTACTTCCCTTAACATGCCCCCATCCTGTTAATGCATAGCAATCCCTCGTCCAACAGAATAAAACGGTGCTTGGTTCTGTGCCATCCTCACAATTGTTCTGTTGCTGCCCTCATGCCATTCGCTCTCATGGAAAGCCATCCTCTTTGTCACTGGCCCTCTCCAACAGGTATGGACATGAAGGAGCAGAACAATTAGTAACTAACTGACCCAAGGATACCTAGAGCTTGAACTCACACTTGTTGGATTCCATTGTTTTGTACTCTGTCATTTGTGATGTTTCCTTGGCACAACCTTAAATCTTTTTGTGTAACTTTCATTTTTTTCAATAAAATATTTAAGGATCCTTTGCCTGACAGAACAGTAAATACAGAATGCAACACAGAGAAAGATCTTTAAGAATCATGAACTCTATGTGAAACACTGGGTTAGCCATTATGAAGGATAAAAAGTATGCCATGTTTAGCTTTTGAGAATCAGTTATTGGACTTCTAAGACACATATGCTATTCTAGAGGGGAAAAATCCAAAATTCAAGTATTATTTATAGAGACCCATCTATTAAGTCCTAAAGAGGTCAAAGACAAGGCAAAGATAAAGATGGGGAAGACAATCTGTAAGAGGCTATATTGAAACATAAAGAAAACTCACAAATGGCTGATTACCATCAGATCGATTTATCACAGATTGCAGGATGTTCTATAGAAGTTGGAAAGGGCATCAGACTCAATCAGAAAACATTCCTAAAGGTCAAAACACAGACCTCGAACTATTTACGGACTTTTCTCTATTTTTGGTCATTGATTTGTTTTTGTTGTTTTGTTTTGTTTTGCTGCTTTCTTTTGCTCTGTCTTGTTTTTGTGCTTATTATTATCTCTGAAGGTCTATCTGGATAAGGTAGGCTGGATAAACAATCTGGAGGAGAAAACAATGGGATTAACAGTTCTGGGGGGGCATGTGAGTGGGTGGGGTAGGGAAAAGGAAGTGGTGTTAGCAAACCCAAGGACAGGGAACAACAAGTGATGCAAAATCAGTGGCCAGGAGGGTATAAGAGGCCTGGTAGGGTTCAATTAAGGGTAAGGTTCAATGTAACTCAGAGGAATGACTGAAACCCAAATGAAAGCTGAGCACGATAGTGAGACAAGAATAAAGTAAAAGGAATAGAGGAAAGTACGAGGAGGCAAAGGGCATTTATAGAGGTCTAAGTACAGACATGTACATATGTAAGTATATTTATATATGATGATGGGAAAATAGATTTATATGCATAAATTTATAGGTTTAGTATTAAGGTAGCAGATGGACATTGAAACACAACTCTAGTATGCCCTCAATTCAAGAGCAATTTGTTCTATTAAACTGGCATTCCATGATGCTCACTCACCTTCCCAACACAATTGCTGAAGACAAATGGGTGCATAAGTGGTGCAGAGGACTGATGGTTCCAGGCTATCAAAAGATATAACATCTGGGGTCTTAAAGGCTTGAAGGTAAACAAGCGGCCATCTAACTCAGAACAAATTCCAAATGGAAAAAACACACCAGCCTGTATGAGGGGGAGTGCGGAGTGGGGACCCAAAGTCCATCAGCGGACATGTCCTTACAGAGGGTAGCAGGGAAGAGACAAGTCAGTCAGAGTGCAGTATAGCACCAATGAAACATATAGCGTTCCTGTAGTTCTTAAATGCTTCCTCCTTTCTGCTATCATGATCCCAGTTCTACCTTTCAAATCCAAGTAGACCAGACAATGTGCACTGGTAGAGATAGAAACTGGAAACAGGGAATCCAGCATAGATGATCCCTTCAAAACCAGTGGCGAGAGTGGCAATAATGGGAGGATGGAGGGAAAGTGGTTTAGAAAGGGGAAATCGATGATAAAGATCTACATATAGCCTCCTCCCTGGGGGATGGACAACGGAAAAGTGGGTGAAGGGAGATGTCTGACAGTGTTAAGATAGGACAAAATAATAATAATTTCTAAATTATCCAGAGTTTATGAGGGAGTGTGGGAAGGGAAAAATGAAGAGCTGATGCCAAGGGCTCAGTAGAAAGCAAATGTTTTGAGAATAATGAGGGCAGCAAATGTACAAATGTGCTTTACACAATGAATGCATGTGTGGATTGCGATAAGAGTTGTGTGAGCCCCCAATAAAATGAATTTTTTAAAGTGGGAAAGGGATCAAGATTCAGATGCATAAACTATTTCAGATTAGAAAATTTTACAAAATTGGTTCAGGACATTTTGACCAAGGTAGTGTGGCTCATAACTCTGCAAGCCTAGTACCCCAGTTTTCATCAAAGATAATGTCAAGACAAGTCAAGTCTCTGAGGGCAAGTTTCCGTGGGCTGGCCAGGGCAGTCATAGCAAACACAGTCTTCCTGAGTGCAATCTTTTTCACCTTGTAAGTCAGTGGCCAGAAAGAATTCAGTGGAGGTTGGATCTTTGTGAAGATTCAAAATGAATTTAGAGTATTCACTGTAAACCACACGTAGCCTTCCACAAACAAAGTGCTCCGAATTTAAGCTCTAGTATAACACCAAGGGTAAACAGATGAGGCTCTAGCACAGGAGAGAAGAAGGGGATGCAGTATCTTTGTACGTCTCTGAGGAGTAATCCGTTTAGACTTCTTGAAAGTAGCAGCCTGCAGATGAGCTGACAGGATGAACTGCATACCAACAGCACCCTGAAGGTAGAAGATTTGTATGATCCAAACCCTGATGCAGATGGGTTCACCAGCAACGAGTACACAGTTTGTTCATAAAGCTTGGCTTAGGCTTTCCAGTAGAGGAATTTGAAAACCAGAATAACAGATCTCTGACTAATTTAATAAGCAATGGATATTCTTGGTTGGTACAAATGCTTAATGTGCCCAGCTGTCAACCAAGGAGTTAGTTCAGACTCACCAGAAATCCAGACTTTGAGGACCTATGTAGCACAGTTATATTCTGACCCAAAGAGGTCACCAGGAGGGGCAGTTGGCTGAAAAGCAACTAAAATAAAAATCATAATAATTGAAAATGAAACTGGAAAGAGTGTTGTTACCTTGTGGTGATGGCAATTGGTGTCACCAAGCAAAATGTGTACAAATTGTTGAATGAAAAACCAATTTGCTCTATAATCCTTTACCCAAATTGCAATAACATGCTAAAAAGAAATAATCAATTGTGAGCTTATGGGTATCTGTAGCAAGGAAGGGACCTGAAGAGTGCTGGATGTTGAACATTTCCTCCATTCCCAAGTGTTTGCTTGACTGAAAATCACAGAGCCTCAAATAAGTATGTGGCACATATCAAATATTCAAGAGTTGTTTGATTGATAGAACAGATTCTCAGCAACAGTCCATTTCCTGATATGTAGTTTATCTGAATAGGTGGAAAATCAATGGGATTTTTAACAATCCTGCTCTGTATAATTATTTTGTCATGCATCTCCAGATTAATGAATGGGTTACCTGTGTGTGGCTTTTATTTGAAATGATTTTATCAAAGTTTCTCCTCCTTCTCCTCTTTCTTCTTCTTCTTCATCTTCTATCAGAGGGTATCTTTGCTTGGACCATTATCAAAAAATTTGAGCTATTATTTATGAGATATGGGCCTTCAAACTAGGACTCAGACATTTTCTGTCTGTTGTCATGAAATGCCAGTTCATTCCAGCCTATACTCTCCATGTCAGTCCTAAATGTGAATGGCAAATTAGGAGCTATTTATTTATTTGGGAAATAGACACAATTCTGATTGAAAGCAATAGAGGGAAGGCAAAATGTTGCTCCTATCTCCAGCTTGAATGGCAGCCTTTTCTTCCCCCACATAAGAATGTCTGGTTGTTGAGCTTTATCATAATTGAGGTTTTGGTTAATCTTACAATGATTTCAGACATTCAGTCATTATTCAGATAGATACCCTACATCCATTGACATGTCTTGAGAACAATTTAAAAGAACTCAGAGTTACTCCACCATGTCAGTGTTTGCTATCGTTAAAAGTTCTTATTGTCAAAAAGAAAAATGGGGAAAACCGTGTTCACAAGTTGCAATGAAGTGATGTGACCATTTGACAAGGAGGGATAATCAGTTTATTTTTGGAGGGCATACTATGGGCCTAGCACTCTGCTAGACATCTGGCATATCTACTCCTCTCTCTATTCTTGTGTAGTAGTCACTATTCTATAATTATAGATGGAACAATGGGTATGCAGTCATGGATTCATATGGCCAGGTTCACAGCTGTAACAAAGGGCTCCACAATCTTATGGTTTAGCGCTACAAAGGGCAATTTCTCCTTCTTGTCAGAGTCTAATGAGATTCACTACTGGGTTTCTTCTTTAAATAATTATTCAGGGATTACAGTTCCTTCTCTCATGCTCCTGTCATCTTCTAGGGCCTTGGCATTTCCCACTGGATATTTTGGATCTAAATGTTAGTGGAAGGAAGAGAAAGGTCACAGAGGATGACTTAACAGGTTCCATCACTTAATCACTGTACCACCAGGACTCCTTTTATTGCAATTAGATGGGTTAAGTGCTGGACTGCTAGCTTCAAGGCCAGTCATGGGAACCCTATGGGGCCTTTCCTAGAAGATTGATCAGGGTTCACTTGAAAACATTGAGTAATTGTGGAGAGGGTTGGAGAAGGAATTATGATGTAATAGTTTTACAATTAGGAGGAGAAAACAGATACCAATAAGTGTTTGAATTCTTTGCTATAGTTTACCTTTTAGATGATCAAATTTTCTCACTACTCTTTTCACACCTACATTAACCAGTTATGGAGTTATCCTATAGGTAGAAAGGTAGATAGTAGCCAAAGTACTCATCTGTTGGTGCACCCATCTCAGTTATGGTGATGCACAGTTCCAGCCGTCAGGTTACATTTCCACTTGGCCTTGTGGAAGTTGAGATCAATCATCCCTCTCTCATACTAACCACTCAGCATACAGTTGTAACACCTAGCACTGCAACATCTTTTATGCATTTATAAGCAGATATACATTCTTAAGGTACATCATTGTTTTGACATGTATCAGGTTTCCTAATTTAAGCTAAATGTTGTAGTATTTTTGTCATATGGAGACAATTTTAAAATGGCCCACATTCATAGGAATCATTGAATGGGAAAAGAGTTCTAAGATCTAATCCAATACCTCAGTTAATGTGTGCTCTCCTGTTGCTTGCCTAACATATCTGTGGTACAGAGTCTACTCTTCCAACATTCATCAGACAAGTTCATGGAGGTAGGATGTTGACCAGACAAGTCTTTCCTGATTCTGTCAGATCATCTTTTTTACTTCTGGTGAAGGGAACCAAATATGGAATGATGACAACAATACCTAGTAGGATATAATGAGACTCAGTGTGGATCTAGCAGTTGTAGTCATACATAATGTGGATCACGCTGATAAACACTCACGATTCTCTATGGGATTGAAGCTATCCTTAGCAACATTTCACATATGTTGACACAGAAACTCAGAGGACATCTACTTTTTCGAAGTTACTGATCTAGGAAATAGCAGCATCAGGTTTCAATGCAGGTGAACTTTTGACTGAAGCCTGTGATCCTAACTATGATGGTTGCCCATCTCAGTGGTGAGTGTGGCTGCCTTTGAAACAATGAAGCTGGGCTGACTCGGGAGGAGTATCACCTGTGCAGCTTAATGTAGAGGGGACGAAAGGTGGTGCAGATCACTGAGCTCTGTCTCCTTGAAAGTGCAGAGCAGGTTGCATTCATTTTTGTGTCCGCTATACTTAAGAATCCATGCTGGTCCTGATCTTCTCAGATTTGCCTGATTTGGTGATGGTGTGCAAGTTGGAATGTGCTCAACCCACAGCTGGAGAGGCATTTTGTTCCCCTATGGAGGTCATACATTTGGGCATTTCTTATGCTTTATGCTATAGTGATTAAAGATGGGTTGGAATGGAAGTAAGATGACCTATAGCATCTAATCTGATAAAGAAACTGCAAATCTGTTCCCCAAAGTTATAAAGCCATGCATACGTGTTCTTTTCAAATAATTGTTTGATGTGGTGAAATTTGACACTCTCCAATTGGTGCTAATTTTCTGGAAAACTATGGCTGATAGAGCTTTACAGATTGTTTGGACAAGCAAAGAAAGAAGTCATTTTCTTGTACTCATTGTGTTATTTTGGGATCTTCTGTAAGGCTAGAAACTTTATGCTTTAGGTCTACTTGGTGTCAATGCACCAACATGACTTGGCAACATTTGCAACACTCCAATGTCTTTCCTTGGTCAACAACATGAACAATTGTTCCCTTAGTTTCTACTGGAGTCCTTTAGTGATATAAATAGTCAACATACTAAGTTGTTCACCAAAGGCTTGGAAATTGAGTCTTCACAGAGACACCTTCTGGTGTACAGTTGTGCTCTGGCTCATTTGGGGTCATCAGGAGTTAGGGGGGTGTATAGGATGTATCCCTTTATACTTATTTACCTGAATCTGTGAGGGTCCTTGTTTCAAGTTATGATGTCCTTGTCTTATCAGACACACTAAGATATGTTGACCATTGGCGCCAAAGGTTAGCAGAAGCATGAACATTACCACCTAGCAGATTTCTGCTCCTTCTCTAAATCTCATTTAGATACCATCACCCCTCTAATGACTATCCTAGAACCACCCCACTACCAATCACATGCAACAACTGGTCTTCTGAATTGTTAAAACTAAAGTGTAATTCAAGTCTGCTCATCACCACTCTCCAAAACTCCTAAGGATGTTTAGAATCAGCCAGCCTTGATTGGATGCAGTAGGGACTTTGGAACAGGCTCTTCAAAGATGCACTTTAATCTCAATGCATGATGCTGATGTGACACTTAAATATACTTACTCATCTTGCTTACAAACAGGATTTGAGGGAGCTCGCAAAAAAATTAAAATAACAGAAACAACAGCAAACCATATCCAAGAAGAATGAGGAGGAACACCTTATTGAAACACCTCGTTGATATAATTACAATGATTGAGTGTTCAGGTTGACTGAGAACTTCCTGGATGCCTGAATATATGTTACATAATTCTTGCTATCTGATACAACCATGTACTTTCTTTGTGAGAGGCAAATGGTGTCCTATCTATGAAATTCTCTCTGGAAGGGGAGTGGTCTTGATAGATATTGAATTTAAAAATAATTTATCATGTGTATCCCCATCTTCAAAAGTGTGTCTTATTCTCATTTTCTGTAGCATAGTAGCTAACATTTAGTATGTTAAGATAGTCACTAGGGAAGCAATCAACGGGTAACTAAGGAATTAGGCCAATATGACATTAGCCGTCAGCTTCTTTGGGCTTCTTTGTCATTTTGTTTAATGTGTTATAGGTTTTGCTCATTTATTTTAGTACTCTACCTTGGATAGTAGTAATATAGAACATCATGCTTGGAAAAGCAGAGGGTCAGTGAAAAAGAGGAAGACCCTTGACAAGGTGGATTGACACAGTAGCCGCAACAATGGCTCAAACCTAACAGTGATGGTGAGAATGATGCAGCGCCTGGCAGTGTTTCATTCTGTTGTATACAGGGTTGCTACATGACAGAACCAATTACATAGAACCCAACAACAACAGCACAGAAGGTACACATTTTGAAGTACGTGGGTAGGTTGGACAAAAGTAATATTTGGAGTTTGAACTATAGAACACTGAATGGTTTCTGCTTGATGTAAGTTGTTTCCTTGAGTCCTGATCTTCATGGGTTAATACTTTTTCCAAGAAACTACTTTTGATGCCTAATAGGAATTGAACTATCATTCAGCAATGTTGCTTTTGAGAACTCAGAGGCTATAACTTCTTCACCTAGTATCTCACACCTCAACCTTTAGAGCAGAATGAATCAACAAGTTCTTTGATACAAGAAAACTCCTGCTGCCAAACAAATTGAGAGGATTGTGTCACCAAGCTGACAGCAGACAAGCATGCCTTCAAAAGCAATACTGCAGAATAAATAAAAGTTTATCTTGTCCTGTGCCTGAGGAAATTAAATGTACAGAAAGGCTAAAATGTCTAGTGACCCCAGATCATAGATCTGTGGTATCTGGTTTGAAAGCAAATAGACCTGGTCCCTATTCTGTCACTCACCTGCTTCTTAGTCTTTGGGTCCCAGTTAACCCTTACACCAAATGGAGGCATTAGGCTCAATGATGCTTATGTTTCCTTTACTTAATAAAAACCAGGCTGTGGCTTGGAGGGAAATATTATTATGTATACAATTACAGACACAACCATAATGGAGTCTTAGATAGAAACACAGCTAAACAGTTGCAGGAGGGAAAATGAGACTGCACTCCACGTACCTGTCTGACAGAGCGCACTTCTACATATATATTTATATGTCCTGCAACTATATCGATGCCTATAGTAAATAATAACTCACTGACATTAAGACAACCCCAATGCTTCACTACTCTATAGGAGGTGTTAGGACAGCCCTTGTGAATTTTCAAGACTGTAATTCTTTACAGGAATAGAATGCCTTGTCTTTCTCCTCCAGAGCAGCTGGTAGTTTCGAATTACGGACTTTGAGGTTAGGAGCCCAATGTATGAATCCTATATATAAGCCCAATGTATAAGTTCTGTCATAACCCAAGGCTTTGAAGGAAAGAGTCACTATGAATTGTGGCTTAGGACCAAAATTCTGGGGAATACCAAGGTCAATTGACATAACATAGTTCACAAAGACATCTTTGTGACTAAGGTCTTAAAACCTATGATTAGCCTTCTAGCATGTGCTGTCCGATCTCTCCCTGTCCAGAGCAAAGGAGAGTGAAGAATTGAACTTCTGTATCCCCAACCCTAAGACCAGATGAAATAGATGGCATCTGGTTATCACTGTTGAGCATTCTTAAAGAAATCACAATAGGTGGTTGTGGATAGAGTGAGAAAAATCTGAAGCAAAACTGAAGAATCATAAAAATCACCAGGCTTAGTCATCTGATACAGATCATTGGAACTCCTGAGACTCTGTCTCTTAGTCACCTTTCAAGTCTGGCAATGAACTCAACTTCTTGACTCAACTTCCAACCATACACAGGTCCATAAAGTGAACAATGACACAAAAGAGGAATACACGGTTTAGAATTATCAACTATTCTAGATCAAAGAGTAACATTAGCCCAGAGATAACATTCAGAGCAGGCATGAATATGACAGGAGAATGAATGGAAACAGAAATCAGAGGGAAGAAGTGGGATGAGTTTGCTATGGATTTTTTAAATATCAGCAGCATCACTCAGGGTGAATAGATTCAATGAAGCTTCCAGACTAAGCAAAGTTTATAATGAATGAATAGGCGACCCACTACTTTTTGTCTCTTTGAAATGAAATTGCTTTTCACTGAAGTCCAAAGTCCTGCTCAACTTTATTTGGGGGGACATCACTGCCCTCTGGTGGGAGTAGGAGGCCCAGCCTTGCTCCCGGAGAGTTGCTGCTGGATTTGAACCACGAGCCCAGTGGGCCACAGTTTCGCACAAAACCACCACTCCACCGGGGCTCAACCCCATCAACTTTATTTTTTCTCTTTCTCTAATCCACTAAGACCACAATTTACCTTTAAAGGATAAGGAATTCGGAGGAATTTGTTGTTGTTTTAAAGAGACATATTATACATATTTACACAGCCTCAACAAATTAAATCAACAACATTCTCTTAAACTCTCTAGATAAGTGGTTCTCTTTCTCCCAACCTATTTCTCCTCCTTCAATAGCCTATCCCTCCTCTCACCTTATATCTCCCCTATCCCTGACTTCCTCATAGTCATTCAAGTCCAAAGAAGTGTCAGACTGATTTCTATAGTGGTCATACAATTCTACATTCCCATCAGCAAAGAAAAAATATTCCCACAATCCACTTCCTCTCCAACATTTATTATTTTCTGTCTTAATGAGTTTTTCTAAAAGAGTGTTAGGTGCTATCCCATTGTTGTTTATACTAAAGAGAAATTTGCATTTTTCTTATTGCTATTGATGGAGGACTTTTCTTCACATAGTTATTAGTCACCTGAATCTCATCCTGGATGTTGATAAATTGTCTGTTCAAGTCCTGTGCTCGTTTTTATTGGGTTATTTGCATTGTCCTTGTTAAATGTTGCAATTTTCTATAGATTTTGGACATTATCCCTTTTTCTGTGTGTTATTACTGAATGTTTTATGTCATCCACTTCTGAAGGGCTACCCATAGAAACCCTTATGAAGAGCAGCAGAAGATTAGTATAGGACCAGAGGATGAACCTCTCAGATTACAA
This sequence comes from Nesogale talazaci, assembly GCA_004026705.1. Classification (NCBI taxonomy): domain Eukaryota; kingdom Metazoa; phylum Chordata; class Mammalia; order Afrosoricida; family Tenrecidae; genus Nesogale; species Nesogale talazaci. The sequence goes on along the minus strand of PVJH01000317.1, from coordinate 151,289 downwards.
GATCCTCAAAATATGACTAGGGAAAACTACCTGCTCAAAATAGAGCTGAACTTAATGGCATGATGTATCAAATTTTTGGAGACTTTCATTTGCTCATAGGTACAATTGAAAATTAGAAGTAATAGCTGCAACTATCCATCAATAATCAGACAGTAGAATGCTCAAAGTATGAATCTAAAATTTTGAAAGTTATAAAAAATGACATGAAATGCATACAGATCAACATTCTAGACATGAGTGAGCTTGAAATGAAGTGATATTGGCCCTTTTGAATAAGATGAGCATATAATGTACTATGCCAGAAAGGGAAACTTCAAGTGGAATGGCATTCATCATCAAAAAGAACATTCAAAGATCTGCCTTGACGTACAATGCTATCCATGATAGGGCAATACCTATAAAACTAAAATGAAGTCAAATTAATATAACTATTATTCAAGTTAACACATGACCCCACTAAAGCTAGTGAAGAAATTGAGAAATTCTAACAACTTTTTCATCTAAAATTGACCAGCTATGCAATCAAGTGTCATTAATGATAAGGGGAAATTTTCAATAATACTCATTCACAAAGTACAGAGCCATGCCTACTAGAGTAATGTCATGAGAAAGTAACTTCTTTGAATTCACACAATCAGAAATACTTACTTGACTCAACTATTTTAATTATAGATTAAAGTATGTCATCCATTTCCTGCCAGGACCCTTGTGTATTATTTTTATTCTTTATTTTTAAACTGTTTTATTTACACATCATTCACATATTATACGATTAAATAGTTCAATAATATCAAGAAGAGGTTTATGACCATCCATGGTCAATTTTAGAACATGTTCTTCTTTTTACTCATGTAATTATTTTTAAAATTATTACATAAATACACACAATCAAACATTCAACTCAACAGCTTCGACATGTATAATTCAGTGCCATTAGTTAGACTCTTCATGTTGTGCAATCATTGTTGATATCCTTTTTTCAAATTATTTGATTACCATTAACTAATATTCAAGGAAAATCTCTTCCTCCTTCATCCATGGTAACCATTGGTCACCTTTGGTTTTTTCTTCTTTTTTTAGAAAGTAATTCTTGTGATATATTCACATAGCATACACTTCCATGGTTTAATCATTTAAATAAAAACTTGTATTTACATCATCATGATCAGTTATAGTGCTCCCTCCCTCCTTCCACATTCATTGTTTGCTCCCCAATTCTCCACATCCTCCCCACCCCTCCACCAGTTCCTGATAAATTTTTGCATCCGTTATTGTCTCTATGCATCCATTTATTCTGAACTTTATAAACTATGAAACCTAACAGAAGCTATGGAAAAAGAAACAGAAAGTGGGCTGAGCCCCGGTGGTGTAGAGGTTGTGTGCAAGACTGTAGTCCATTGGTTTGGCGGTTCAAATCCAGCATCAGCTCTCCAGGAGCAAGACTGGGCTTACTACTCCCACCAGAGGGCAGTGATGCCCCCCCCCAAAACAAAACAAAATAAAAAAAGAAACAGAAAGAAGAAAAATAATATTAATAATGCAAAGATAGAAATAGAGGGTAAGAAAAGATCACCAACCATGTTTAAAAGGAGAAGAAATTTCTGTCATGGAACAAGTGAGAAATAGTTAAGCCTCAAGCAATTTAACATTGAGTCAAGAGGGAGATTAACTGACCAAGTGTCATAATATAGCTTGGTTCCATTCACCACAGTCAAGTTTATAGCAATCTCTCATATTAAAGCTTTTGGAGTACCTTGCCTGTTGCCAGAGTGGATCCGCCAGAGGCTTAATCTCACTAGATACTCGCAGATGGATTTTTTTGTTTGACTCCTGCTGTCCTCTAAAGCCTTCTATAAATTATGTGTTCACAATTTAAGCTTGGATACCTTTCCCTTCTTCAGCTTTGGATTTGTTATCATCATCTTTGAATCACATAAGCTGGTGTGCTTCTTTGATGTGGGCTTATTTGACTCCTCATATAGATGGCTGCTCACTGGAATACAAGCCCATAACACCCTAGACATTATTCCAGTTGATGGCCAGGTAACATCTGCTTTCTTCACCACACTTTGCTGTAGCACCTTATCTTCAGTGATCTCTTCATGAAGGCAAATATTGAGGAAGAACCCTTCATTTAGAAAGACCAAACTTAGGGGTACCCAAGAGAAGTGCTGCCAAGGAAGGATGGGGCATGTAAGAATAAGTATTTGGTTCAACATCCCTAGCACAAATTGGTGTTATTTGCTTAACAATGAATGGGGAACAATTTTATACATTATGTATAACAGAAGGAAATATTGCTTGGCACTAGATTCAATACTAGATTCTCATGTATTCTGTTGTTAATCAAAATATTCCCATTGGCCAAATTTTGGAAATAGATCTCTAGATCTTTCTTCTTAGTTTGTCTGAACCTGGAAGCTCCATGGAGACCTGCTTACCATGAGTGTCCCTGCTGGCCTTTGAAATATCGGTGGTATAGCTTTCCCCATAATAGTAACAGGCAGGCCATCCCATTGAAAATAAATTTGGGTGCCTCAGAATATGGAAAGCTCTTAATACTGGAGCTGTTTGAGTGGAACACTAGGGCATTTTTTAAAAAGTATGACATGGAGGGAAGCAGATGAATTTAGATGGAAGTTGGAATAGGTGATTTCTCAAATATTCTTAAACCAATGTTGGAAGAAACAGGACATTGTGTTGAATCTGATTTGTACCTTAAGTCTCCTGTGTCTAGATGGCAGGTTACCTGGCACCCAGGAAGAAGGGTAGTAAGGTACAGGCTGCTCTCCTTTTCTGCTGAAACTGTCAATGCATCAGATCTTTGCCTCTACTAGGTTTCTTTGCCTAGTTTCTCCCAGCCCTCCACACGCAGCCCTCCTGCCTGCCTTCAACCTGTCCACTTCCTTGCCCCACACTTTATCAACAGTCATTTGTGTTAAGTAGTGTCCAAACTACTGCATTGGATCTTCACGGAGGGATTTTGGTACATTGTTCAAGGTCTAGTAGCAGAACTGGACAGGCAGAATCTGCCACAATCATTGCTTCTTCTCTCAAACTCTTATATTCTTGTCTGATTTCGCCTTCATTACTCCCTCAAGTGCATTGCCAGATTCTGTTGTTGCCACTCCTGCAGCCACACCTTTTCAGTGGGTTCCCTCCCCTGTCGGCTGCCCAGCTTGACTCTCCTTATCATCACTTCCAGGATAACACCCACTGCTTGCATTAAGAAGTGCTTTCATCAGCACTGACTTCCAACCAGGAAAATGACAGGCTGGCCTCCTTCTTTTTCCTTTGGGGAGAAAAATACATGTCCATGAAAGGAACCTGTAGTTCAGATAAAAACAGGGATAAATGAAGCATGGCAGTGCAGCTCATTACAAATTGAGGCGGGACAGAAAACATATTGATTGTGCTAAGTAGCCTGATAAGTAAGCAGACATGAAAAAACATTGGGGCATCACTAGCTGTATCAGAAACTCCTCATCTTCTATGAGTGCAGCTCAAGTTTCTCCACTCCTCAGCCTCATAACCAAAAATGTCTTTGATGTATTAACAGCACTGAGATGTTACTATTGATATTTTCCCCCTCAAGGCCACAGAAGACCATTATGTCCAACTTGCTGGGCTGATTTTTGAACCTTTAAATACCCCACCATTCCTTGAGAGTTCATACCACTTAGAACTACTGGATTATGGATTGAGAAGGCAATAGGCTCTGCCAGTCATGCTGGCTAAATGCATATTCTAGAAAGAAATCAGGAAATCCAATGACAATAACTGGGCCCAGAGTGTGATGAGCCAGGCTACAGAGAACCTTTGCTGCAAACCAAGTGGTCCTACTGAGAATTCTGCTTGACTCCTCAGGTGAACATAGGCTTTGTAAAGCATTCTTGCTCACTGTACCTTCCAAGCTATTGAGGACTGCAAACTCTGCAGTGTTAGCACTTTCCTGGGCTTGTGGTCTCTGATTTGATAAACCAGCACTCAGCCAGGTGCCCTCCTTGTGTGCAGTGACCCGAGAAGTAGACAACCTAACCTAAGATGGTACAGGATAGGGGAATGCCACATTGTCTTATTTCCTGGTTGGTAGTTGGACGAACTTTTGCCACATCGCAGATTATCAGCAATGCATATCTTTACATGTCAGGGCCCTTGAGTGTGAGTTTTTCCCCTAGCTTTGTGTGCCATGCCTTGTCTTGCTGAAAGAAAAGAACTTCTGCAAGTGAATGTCAGATCTTATATATGAGTCTTTTGTGTATGTGCTCACCGGGGCTGACATGTCTTCATTGATATAGACCTGTACTGTTCAATATAGTGGGTCACTACCTATATGGGCTTATTCACATGTACAGCAACTACACTATAAGGGTATTGCCAATGTCGACCCTCATTTACGCTATTCCATTTTCATCTGCTTGATAGGCACATGTGGTGAGTGACTGCCACTAGATTGAACAGACTAAACATTAAACATTTCTCTCATGGGAGCAAGTTCTCCTGGACATTACCGGTATAGACAACTTCTAGGTTTAGATTTCCTTATTTAGGACTTCGTGGGAAGTCCTGACCTCCCAAAGCCATTGAAGTTGAAGAAAGATCTAGGGCCTATGCAAACTCATGAGCACTGGGTGATTCTGGTGTCTAAAGGGCAGTGAGGCAGTGGAAAAGAAGCGTGTTCCCTTTGAACCCTGTGTGATAGGACAAAGGAGCCCTGGTGGTTTGGTGGTTACATGTTGGGCTGAAGTTCAAAATCACCAGCAGCTCCTCCAGAGAAAGATTGAGCTTTCTATTCCCATCAACAGTGACAGCCTTGGAAACTCAAACAGTGTCGCGAATGGTCAGCATTGACTGTAGGACAGAAAAAATGTTGTTGTTGTTTTGTTTGGTGATTTAACAAAGTAGGCTTTAGTATTTATGCGATTTTATTTGAAGAATTGATGCCACATTAAAAGCAGAACCATAAAAGTATTGTGAAGTGCTTTGATATCAACTACATAACTTTTTATTATGGTTGAAGAAACTGCTGTATAATAATGTATGAATAGCCTTTTGAAGCTCTCAGATTTAAGTGTTCTGGTCTTTGGGTCTGGGAATTTACAAACTGAGTTTTAAATATTGACTGGGCCAGAAGCAAAGCCTGGGCGGACTAGGTTTGCAGGAGTGGAATATGACATGCCAGAGTGCATTAATGTCATGTCGCACTACAATATGGCAGTTTCCATGACAGATGTGAGAGCACATGAAAGGACCCTGCAGCTAATGGAGTGTTTGTATCTTACTTCACATTTATGGTCATGGAAATAATTGCTCACTATATATCTTAAGCAGCTCTCCAAAGTGATGTATGAATTGCAAAAGGAACGAACACCACCCAGAAGTGGAGCAATTTTAGATTCGACACATTTTCATAGTTGTTCCTAGGGGAAAGTAGATTTGGACTCCCCTGGAGGATGTTGCTGAGCCCAGCAAACCTGTACACACACACACACACCTCAGCTTGTACTGAATGAGATCATTACAATATAAGATGCCTACACCAGAACCTGCCCCATATTGAATGGTCAGTAAATATGGGTGCTCAACACTCCCTCTTTGTGAGAAGTAACACTGGGAGGGTAGCACGAGAATAAAATGTGGCTTTACTTATCATCAAAAGCCTTTGTATTCTTTGCTGACTAACATTTGCTTGCCATAATGCTGGCCTCTTCACTTCAGATTAGCCTGAGTCTCAGCATTTTACCCTTCCTATGGGTTTCTCAGCAAAATCTCTGCCCCGTGGTGAGATAACTTGGTAAGAATCTTCTAGCCATAGTTTTGGTTACTGCCACTCAGTGAATGAGTTATAGAGAGCCCTCACTCCAGGATTACTCTGTTTTGCCGTTTAGCTGGGCATAAAGTGAGCCGTTTCAGAAACAAAAATAGCGTATCTGACAATCACATTAAAAATTACCAGGAGTGTAATGTGTCAAGATCTCTATGTGGAGAGTGTGAAGATCTGTATGCCAAGATTACTAGATGGGTCTGCAAGCATCAATGGGCCGTGAGACAGTGGCAGGCGTCTGTGCTCATGAAACAAGTAAAATTGAGTATCTTTGGGCAGGAGGCATGCTTGCAAAGTGACACACCCTAAATTGACCTTGCAATACCCTCCTGAACAGGGCAGAAACCAAAGGGCCATGTAAGCAAGGCTGAGCACCAGATTGAGTGCTGTGCCTGCAAGCATGGGTGAGAAAAGGTGCTGCATTCAAAAGAACTGCATCCTTAATGTTTCTGCTCCTGGGCGCTTAGATTAGCAACCCGAGGCTGAACTCTTCCTCCTGTGGAACTCCCAAGTCATATCAAGTCTCTAGGACAGGGTGTTGCTGTCATGACTGTAACTCTATACAGGAGTATAGAGTATAGTCACAACAGTGGACAGAATGCCTAAATAGAATCCATCTCTTGGTTGTCCCCTGAGTCAGGGAGATGAAAGACACAAGACTAACTGCAGCCGGTGTAATTCAGTTGCCGATTGTGTTATTTAGTTGTCTGCTGTTTCTGGTTCATCTGTTCCACTGGTCACATCAAAGGACAAAGTAAATGTCTAAACTTTATTTCAAGGAAACAGATGTTCTAGTATCTAACAAAATAAGTTTTTCCGTGGGATATTTCATTTTGAAACAAGTACATATAAAAAGGGGGAAAATGACTTTTATAAAAAAAATGTTCTTTAGGAATGCAATCTAGTTTTTGCTGCTTGATCACAGAAGTTTGGTGTGTCACCTGCCATCAGGGAGCACTGTGCAGTACTCATCAAGAGTCAGAGTTAGGGTGGTAGCCACTGCTCAAGGGCTCCCTAACTCATTATTTCTAAAGATTGTCTAATAGTGTCCATTATCTGTAACACTTGGTAAGAACAATAATGTCTGTCCCATACCAGACAATCTAAGGAGACCTGATGACATAGTGGATTATGTTTTTGTCTAACTACAAGATTAGCAATTCCAGCTCACCAGTCAATCCTTTGGAGAAAGGTGAGGCTGTCTCCTCTCAAAAAGATTATGGACTCCTAAACCCAAAGAGGCAGTCCTGTGGGATACCAATCACAGTGAGTCAGAATTTTGAGGGTTATTTTGTCAATATGAAATAGATTCACCAAAAAGAGGCATTTGGTAAACTAGATGCTAATAAATTCTGATAGCTGATTATTATTGTTTTCAATTATGAGAAACTGCTGTCTTAGGTTCTTAGGGCAATCAACAAAACCACAAAAATCAGGTGGCTTTAGGGACAGAATTTAATCCTTAACAATAACCCAGCTCACCTTCCAAACCATAGTAATTCTGAGGATCATTTTGGTGGCATTTAACTAATCACTTTGAATCAACACAGAGCCATGGAGTAAATTCTGACTTATTCACAAACTCATGATTATCTAGTCAATTATAACTCATTGTGACCCTACATATGGTTTCCAAGATCATAAAGCTTTATTGAGTATACAGCCTCATCTTTCTCTGGGCTTTGTGGTTAGCAGATCAATCTTTAACCAAGTGCCCCACTAAAGATTACTCCACTAATCATTAAGGAACTATCATAAAATTTTAGAAAATGGACAATATTGGTGGTTTTAAAATTAATTCTAAATGTGATGCCTTTGGGGAAGATTCCTTAGACCAAGCAAACCAAAACTGGAGATCAAAATTAGAGAACTAAATAACTTCATTTCAAGGCTAATTAGAAAGCAATGCTCAAGACAAAATATAATGGCAAAAAGATAGATTGATTGATCAATGTAACAACAAAACAAAGCAGTGTAACAACACACATATATGGGCGATTGATTGCAACAAAAATGTGAAAGTTTTAAGTGAAGAAAGTATAATTTATTAAAGAAATAGTGCTGGAAGCTATATATCGATATATTTAGCAAAGAACATTTGTACTTATGTATTGCTATGTGCTGAAAATATATTTATTTACATAAAGCAAAGAGAGTAAAGTTACAAAAACATGTTAAGGCCTTGAAGTAATGATTCACTGGGTCTTGGAGCTCAGGACCATATACAATATCAAAATCCATTGGAATAATGTAGTCCACAAAGATAATGGTCTACACCCTGCTTTTTGAGTGTGAATAGTGACTGGAGCCTTAAAGCTTATAAACAATCATCTCAGGTGCAACTACTGGTCTCTCCATGTCTGCAGGATGAAGAGTAATGATAATCAAAGATACATGGTAATAATTACTCAAACAGAGTAAAGGAACACATGAAAACCAGTCTTTGTGATCCTGAGAGCAGAAGAATTAGATGGTCCTTGGCTATCTCTGCTAACAAATCTGAACAGGATCACAATAGAGGGTCTTGAATAGAGTGGGAGAGAAATATGAAATAAAACTCAAAGTCATAAAAAATAGCAGGCTTGGGTTGAGCCCCGGTGGCGTAAATTGTTGAGTGCGGGACTGCGGCCTGCGGGCTTGGCGGTTCAAATCCAGCGGCGGCTCTCAGGAGCAGCACTGGGTAGTGCCCATGACCACCAGAGGCAGTGATGCCCCCCCCCCAAAAAAAAAAAACAAAATTAGCAGGTTTACTGGTTGGTTAGAGACTGGTGGAACCCCAAGACTATTGCCTTTGTCATCTTTGAGATCTGGAACAGCACTCACTCTTGTGATTCAATTTTCAGCCAAACAATAGGCAGGTCTTTAAGGAGAACAATAACACTTTGGGGAGGTCCACACACTTGAAAACAATCAAATATCTGAGATCAAAGAGCAGCATTTCCCCATGGACAAAGTTCCCAAAGGTTAGGTAAGAAGGAGGAATGGAAACAGAAAATAAAGGAGTGGTATAAGTGATGTTAGCTACATTGTCAGAATTGCAATCAATGGCAAGAATCACAATATATATGAATTGTTGAATGAAAAAACTAATCTGTACTATAGACTTTTATCCAATTCACAATAAAATATTTTTAAAAGAAATGATGTGGCAACAATATTTGGATATCCATATGTACAGATGAACTTTAATTTATATTGGATTGTACATAATAATTTTTTGTTTTTGGTTTTGTTTTTTTTTGGCATTGCTGTCCTCTGGTGGTGGGAAAAGGAGGCCCAACCTTTGCTCCTGTGGAGCCGCTGCTGGAATTGAACCTCCATCCCATTGGGCCACAGTCCTGCACACAACCACTACGCCACCGGGGCTCAGCCCTGTACATAATACTTAATTTGAAAATTAACCTGAATTAAATGTAAAACCTAAAAATTTAAAAGTGCTCAGAAAATACATTGTATAAAATTCTGATCTAGACTTAATTTTTTTAGCTTCAATAACAAATGTTTACTTCATAAATGGAAAAGTTGATTAATTAGAATTCATTAATATTTAAATCTCTACCCATAGAATGATATTGTTAAGAATCATATTATTAAGACAATGAAATTATAAGCTGTAGACTCAGAAAAATTTTACAAACCATACCTGATGAACATTTTATCTAAATAAAGTAAAACATTAAAAAATATGAATAGGAAAATATGAATTAATTGTCTAACATAGGCAAAATATTTAGACACTTTGTCAAAGAAGACATATAGATGCCATATAAAAACATGAAAAGATGCTGAATATTACTCAGATCGGAAATGAAAATTAACAGCCTCAACAAAATACTGTAATACCTCTATTAGGATGTCAATTAAAATGACTGACCATATCAAATATTGGAGGGAAAGCAAAGGGAATAAAATATTCATAATCTGCTTGTGGGAATATGAAATGGTACAACTTTGGACAACATTTTGACAAAAAATATTCAATATATGCTTAAAATATCATTCAGTTTTCCTCTATGGAAGATAGCTACCTAAGATAAGATACAACATACATTCATACAAAAACCTTTACATAAAAGTCCGTAGAGCTTTATTTGTAGCATGCCTAAAGTAGGATCAACCCAAATAAAGAGTTGAACAGATTTTGGTGAATAAATACAATAAAAATCTCTTCAATAATAGAAATAAATAAACTGCTATACATGGAAAATTAGAAAAAATTACAAGAAAATTGCTAGGAAGAACACATTGTTCTCCTAAACTGGCATTCCATGATGCTCACCTTTGCGACACAATTGCTGAAGACAAATGAGTGCATAAGCAAATGTGGTGAAGAACGCTGATGGTACCTAGCTATATCAAAATATAAAGCATCTGGGGTATTAAAGGCTTGAAAGTAAACAAATGAGCATTTAGCTCAGCAGCAGCAAAGGCCATATGGAAGAAGTATACCATCCTGTGTGATCACGAGATATTGAAAGGATCAGGTATTAAAAAAGAAAAACCCAAACTGCAAAACCATATCATTGTGAATGAGGGAGAGTGCAGTGTGGGGACCCAAAACCCATCTATAGGCAACCAGACATCCCCTTACAGTAGGGTGGCAGGGAGGAGCTGAGCCAATCAGGATGTAATAATAGTGACAATAATGCAATAATAATGACATAATAATAGTAATCTATAACTTATCAAGAGTTCATGAGGGAGGCTGGTGGGGAAGGACGGGAAAAATGAGGAGCTGATACCAAGCACTCAAGTAGAAAGAAACTGTTTAGAGAATGATGATGGCAACAAATGTACAAATGTGCTTGCCAAAATGTATGCATGTATGGATTGTGTTAAGAGTTGTGCGAGTACCCAATAAAGTGACTTAATAAAATAAAAAAAAGAAAACTTCTAGGTTGAGTGAAAGAAACTTGATTACTGGATGATTCCTTTTGTACACAACTTTTAAAAATGCAAAATAATATGTAATGACACAAAGCAGGTATATGGTCGCTTCGGGACTGGAAGAAGAGGTGAAGTGTGACAAGAGGGATAGTTACAAAAGGAAACTTGGATTGAAGGTTATGTTTATTATCTTAAGAGTGGCCACAGTTTCATGGGTACATATAGATGCCAAATCTCAGCAAATTCCAAGATTTGCATATGTGCAGTTTATGATGTCAGTTGCACCTATTTTTCAACAAGAAAAAAGTGTATGTGTAAAGTTCAATATATAACCATCTAGTAAAATAATACATTTCATTAGAACAATTTTAAGATGTTTACATGGTTTTGACTCCCTTCTACTGAATGAGTCATTTGTACTGATTTTGTCTAAAAAAAGTTAAAATTATAATATGGCAAGCATATTAAAAAACAAATCAATAAGCATATAAGAATTCAAACCTAAAACTGGATTTGACTAATCATTTAAACCTCAAATAAGCAATCCATTCAGGTAAGCAATTTCTAAGGGTTTCTAATTTTCCCCTTTAAGATAATAATTATTTCTCAAAGTGTGATCCTTACACCAATACTACAGATCCAAGAGCTCATTGAAACTACAATCGCTTTCTAGCCATCTCTTCTCTGCTTCCAAAATACAAACATTTCTTTTCTACCTTTGAACTCTAGATAAAGAATCAAATCGTATATCTTATTTCATTCTAACGTCTCATGACTCAGCATCATGTTCTGGAAAGTCAACTCTATTGGTGGTCCTAGATCCAGTGAGTCTAAAGTGAATGTGATGGGCTATTATTATGACTTTTGTTTGCACAGAGCTGTGTCCCATGACGAATCTCATTGAAATTACATGCAAGTATAATTTTGCTGAAGATCATCGAACATTTTCAGCCAGCAGTGCATTACTAGGGAGCTTCCTGAGGTTCAGACCAGATTCATAAGTAGATGTGAAACAAGGGATATCATTGCTGATGTCAGATGGATTTTAGCTGGAAAGAGAGAATACAAGAAAAAATGGTTTCTTGTGTTTTATTGACTATGTCAAGGAATTTGTCTGCACGGGTCAAAACAAACTATGGAAAATCTTGTGAAGAATGTGAATTCCAGAATGCTCCATTGTGCTCATTTGGAATTTGTACATGGATTAAGGGAACAGAATAAGAGAATATCACAGGGTCTAAATTCAGGAAAGGTGTGTGTCAGAGTTGTATATTCTCATCATATTTGATATACCTATATACTGAGCAAATCATCAAGAAAACTGGGTTCTACAAAGAAGAGTATGGCATCAGGATTGGAGAAAGTTTTATTAACAGTCTGTGGTATGCAGATGACATAAACTTACTTGCTGAAATTGAGTAGGACTTGAAGTACTTACTGAAGAAAAATTAAAATTTTCAGTATGGATTACAGTGCAATGTAACAAAGATCCAAATACTTATAATTGGACCAATAGGTAACTTCATGATAAATTGAGAAAAGGTTGAAGTTGTCAAGGATTTTGCACACCTTGGATCCACAGTCAGTGTTCTTGAAAGCAGCAGGCAAGACATCAAAAGACACATTGCATTAGTTAAGTCTGCTGCACAAGACCTCTTTGGAGTATTTGAAGAGCAAGGATGTCACTTTGAGGACTAAGGTGCGCGAGACCCCAGTCATAGTATTATCCAATGCCTCATATGCATGTGAAAATTGTACATTGTGTGAGGAAGATTGAAGAAGAAATGATTCATTTGAATCATAGTGATGGAGAAGAATATTGAAAGCACCATGGACTGGTTAAAGGGCAAATCTGTCCTGGAAGAAGTATAGGGAGAGTGCTTCTTAGAAGCCAAGATGGAAAAACTTCCTCTCGTGTACTTTGGACTTATTGTCTGGTGTCTTGAAGAAAGATATCCTGCTTATAAAAGGGTCAACGAAAAGTATAAAGGGCATCAATAAGACTAACTGATACCATGATTCTCAAAACATTGATGATGACAACAAATTTACAAATGTGATTGGCATACAATGGAGGGATGTATGGATTGCGATAAGGTTTGTATGAGCCCTCAGTAAAATGATTGTAAGAAAAGATTAATTGAAACATGTTGCAGCAGTAATTCAAGCATAGGAGTATTTGTGATGTTGGTATAGGACTGAGGAGTGTTTGGTTCTATTGTCAATAGATTCACTATGATTCAGAACCAACTCAATGACATCTAACAATAGCATAATAATAAAAAAAACCCTATTCCATGGGGATAGTGAATATGTAGTGGGTTATGCATTGGTATATTATCCATAAGATTTGCAGTATGAAACCACCAACTAGATGAGGTTTCCTGGTTCCAAAAACGCAAACTTAACATGCAAAGGGGCAATTCTGTACTGTCCTATGCATTTTCTATGAGCTGGAATCCACTCAATGGTCATGTTTTCATGTGTTTTTTTCCCCCTGGTGAACCTGCAAACATGGTGACCATTCTAGGAATCAAAAACAAGATTACTGAGGACATACATGTCCCCATAATTGTACCAAAAGGCTTGTAGTCACAAAGCATTTATTTTTTCTTTTACTCAAACTGCTTTCATTATTGAAAACACATGGTGTCAACAGCAACAAAAAGTTGTCAAAGCAGAAAGCACCTCTATTTGGTCTTGCTGGTTGACTCTCTGAGGAGGTAGCTCATTGCTAGTCATAGTTTGAGTGCCTAAAAACCCTAAGGATTAATTTTCCAGCTCTTTATCAGACCATGCTCTGCCACTATTCATAAAGTTTTAATGACCTAGTTTTTCAGAAGTAGATTGACAGATTCTCTTTCCTAGACTTTCCTTAATCTGAAAGCTCCCCCTGAAACCTGCACACCATGGTTTACCCTGCTGGTATTTAAATACCAGTGACCTAGCTCCTAGCAATATGCAGCCACCACAATTTAACAAACTGACAGGTGGTGGAAATAGAGCAGTAGAGTTTACAAATTCCTTTCACATGTATTGGAATATTATTAGAGTAAATAGAAAGCAAAATCAAGGCTATCTAAATACCTATTGGACTTTTAGAGCTATAGGCACAACCAAAGGAAGTGTGTATGCTTGTTTGCGCGTGCATGTGCATTGGCACCCATGCATGTGTGTTGAATAAAAGAATAGAGAGGCTTAGAAACAAATCAAAACAGATGTTTCCTTTATGGAAACATTCAGTACTTTTCAAGGTCTGTGATACCTTCAAGAATTCAATTATCACTTGCAATTGAAGAACCACATGTGAAGTACCTACAAATTCCAGTTTAAAGAAAAGGAAGCAATTGCATTTCTTAGGTTTCATCAGTAGTGAAGGTGAGTAGCAATGCGTGGCTTTTTAGTAGAGAAGATTGATGAAACAAATCTGAGTTTACTGTATATGTTATGGAAGAAGGGCTTGAACATTTCTCACTAAAATTCTATTTTGTAAGATGGGAAAATATCCAAAATGTGTTTTTCCTCCTTAACTGAGCAATAATAGTAAGTCTTTGATGTTTGCCAGTGCTTGAAACTGGTTTCCCAATATTTTCAAGAGGTCACAGGTACTGGAATTACTGGCAAGATCATTGGTTCTTTGTGTATAACAACTCATAGAAGTAAATATAATTTTATAAGTCTTCTTACAAAATGTTTTTATAAGAACTCATTCTGATGACCAAGCCTAACACTCAATTTGTCCAAAGAGAGCTCAGAGTTGATTATGAATTAAGACAACTGGATTCTAGCCTTAAGAGTCCGGTAGCACAATAGATTTAACACTGGGCCACTCAATGGAAGGTCAGTAGTTCAAAACCACCTGCTTTTCAGGGGAAGAAAGATGAGGCAGTCTGCTGCTATGAAAAAGACAGCCTTAGAAATTCTGTGGGAAGTTATACTCTCTTTTGTAAGATACGATAGTTTACTATGAGTTGGAATTTACTTGATGGTGGTGGTTTAGACTTTTGGGGGTAGAATTTAGTCCTAATTTAGCCATTTACTAACCTTCCTTTTCTTTGTCTGTAAGTAGAGATGTTATTAACATCATCAAGTCAAATAAGACCTATAAGGAATAAGAAATGTGCATATGACTGCTCACAAATGCACACACATGCTCAACACTTAAAATGCCAATGCATGTGGTAGATAATTTTAAGTCAACTTGAAGAAGTAAGTGTGTAATACAGCCTGTCAATCAGGTCAGTCTGATGCTGTTTCCTTGGGAGTATGGCCTTCTATAAGAAGGACCCTGGGAACTTCCATCTTTATCTATAACTCTGCCTTTCTGTTGGCTGGGACACTGGTGAGCACCTTGAGAGTTGCTGGTACCCGCACTGTTTCCACCAAAACCTTGGATTGGCATGATGCTGCACCGTCTGGTCTGTGAGCTTCCTACAACATTGTATGTGGGCCAGTGAGTTTGAAGAGGGACTTATGGACTACTATGGAACTTATGGTCATTTGTTGGACTGAACTGGGATGTTCTCTTGATATAAAATGGCTTCTTGATATAAAGTCCTTTCTTATAAATATGTGCTGTGTCACTGGATTTGTTTCTCTGATCAAATCGACTCAACACAACATACAATAGAAATTATACTTGCAATATATAATGATGATACAATTTGCTAGTAGCTTTTGTTTGCTAAATGCAATAAGAGCTTTCAGTGTAGGAAAAATGAAAGATTCTTCTTTTTTTTGCATTCCAACTCAGTTATGTAGATTTGACCAAATCACATCCTAAATCTGGGCCCCTGTTTTTTGTCTGAAAAAAAAAAGACTGAGTTGGATCTAAGCATTCATTTTCAAGCTCTTTTCATTTATGGAATAATGAAGCCATCCCTTACCCACTTCTATTCAGTCTATTCTGACCCTCATGTCATATTAGCATAGAAGGTTTCTGAGTCTGCAAAGCTTTACAGAATAAGACTACCTTAGTTTTATTCTATGGAGTTGCTGGTGGATTCCATTAAGATCTCAATACATGTAACCAACTGTATCATCAATGTTCCTTAAATCACAAGTACAAGCTTATTTATTGAATTCAGAGGAAACCACAACTCTTGTGATTAAAGCAAAAACAGAGGCTCAAGTTAAACCCCTTGCTGTGGAGTGGATTCTGGCTCACCAACATTGTAGGTCAGAGCAAAACAGTTCTCTAGTTTCCCAAACTATAAATCTTTAGAGAGCAGACAAGCTCACATTTCTCCTGTGGGGCAGTGGTGGATTTGAATCACTGACCTCTTGGTTAGCAGGAGAACACTTAACCACGGTGCCACTAGGGCTATACATGTGGCATAAGGCCCACAAATTGGCATTTCAAACAAGTGCACTGGTGATCTTGATGTTGTTGGCCAGGTGACACACATTTCTTGAGCTGGGGTGTTGTTTTGTACACCCCCCCAACCAAAAGACATTTTCCTGGAATGGATTGCAACTCATGCTAAGATAGTGTTCAGTTTCTCCCTTCCTTTTCTTTGAGAATGGGACTGCACTTCACTATTTACTAGGTTATTGATTAAATGATTTATAATCCAATTTTCTCCTACGCTTCTGGGTGACATAGTATCAACATGGTATATATAAGTTTATGTGTAGTCTCCATGTTCCATTTTGGAACACTGTCCAATTATATTAATTTTTTCTCTGTAAGAAGGCCTATCCAGAATACCTTCATGTCATATTTAGCTTGAATTCAGCCTTCTCTTTTCTCCATTTCACTCCTATTTTAAAAAGAACTGATGGTACAAGTGAGTGGGAAGTTGGCCCACTTTGGATTCTTGATCATGGGGAAGAGATTCAGAGGTTTCTATAAAGCTAGAACGGTATAAAGTCAGCCTTCCATGAATTGAATGCATTTTCTCTTCTGTATTGAATACTCTACAGGTTTATGAATATTTTTCCTAGATATGAGCCCAGGGTTATCTATCTTCTATGATCATAAAAATGCATATGTAAATGGAAAAATAATTGAATATTGAATTAAAATAGGTTTACTGTTCTCGATGTAACAAGAGACCAAACTATATTGCTTTTATTCTGTTTCTTAAGAGCATAACAGAATATTATATCTTGGAGAGAGAGCCCTCTGAAGATTGCAAGGAAATTTGAATTACATTTTCATATATCTACAATGTCATATGACAAAATGAAAAATGTAAATAATATAGTTAGCCCTCAGAAAGATAGCCATTAGAATCCATCTTGTTTTGTTAAGATATATCAATGTCAGTAGGAGCCAGTTTTCATTTTCTCCTCATGCTAAATCATCACATCTCTTTTTGTTTAAAATATTTGTGGATAGCTTTTGAGATCCATATGCCTTATGGTTGAGATGTCTCTCTAATGCAACTCTTTTTCCTATTTAATTAATGTCGTCTAGGGGTGTTAAAGTCTCATTATTAGTGAATCCTTGAGGACTGAGACTGTGCCTTCTCAGTGCTTTCTAAATCCCGTAGCTCCTGGAGTGTTAATAGGTACTTGATGACGTTTCCTCTGTCAATAGTAGCATAGGGAAGGTGTTTATTACTACACTTGGAGAAAAGAACTTTATTACTGTG
The DNA here is from genome assembly GCA_004026705.1 of Nesogale talazaci. Classification (NCBI taxonomy): domain Eukaryota; kingdom Metazoa; phylum Chordata; class Mammalia; order Afrosoricida; family Tenrecidae; genus Nesogale; species Nesogale talazaci. Next base: position 133,979 of record PVJH01000317.1, on the reverse strand, counting down.
TCTGTGACATTTTAGGTTTTCCTTTAATCTAAGATTGTTGGGTAGTTCATCTAAAAGGGAAACCAATCCAGATACAATAGCATTTGCATAAGATCCAACCAGGTTTAATGGAGGAAAATAGATTGTTTTATTATTACAAAGTAATTTAGACACACACTGAAGGTTTAATAACAGCCACATACACACCACTCCAAAATGGCAAAAGCCTTAATATGCTCTATATTGGCTTCAAATGCTTTTTCTTAAGAATTTCAGATATATTTAAATTTCTTCTCTTTCAAATACTTGAAAAAAAGAAAACCTTTAGGGGGCAACCATTAATCTGAAGTTGGTATACGTATATAATTCCTGGTCCACACTACTATAATTCTATGACTATGCAGGTTGTTATAGCCAATATATAATATTGTTTCATTTGTTTGTTAAACATATATAAATGGCATCCTGTTGTTTATACTCTTTTGACTCGTTTCAGCTGTTACTCTGTGTTTCTATTTCCCAAGCTTGTCCTTTTTTCTCTTTTCTAGTTCCTCTCCCACTTTGGCTTCTCTTGATAACACTAATTGTCTTTATCATCCCCAGCTTCTCATTCTTCCTCAGCACTCTGGTTGGGAAGTTCCATCTCTGTATTGGTAAAGATCCAGGCATTATACAGATGACTTACTTCCAAGAAGGACTCCTGAAAAAGGATTAACCAAATAACTCTAATTCATGTTGTGGGTAGGGTTAACAAAATAAAGGGGGTGAGGTAGAACGTTCTGGGTCCTACTACAGATGCAAAGAGAAACCATTACAACTCCCAGTCTGGAGGACCAAGCCAAAGGAGAACGAGCTGCAGGAAATGGTCAGGAACACGGCTACTGACAAACCAAGAAGCCAGAGGACAACAGAGTCTGGGTGATCTAGTCTTAAGAGGCCAATGTCATGAGACTTGGAGCAGGACCCAGAAAACTGTCTCTCAATGAACATGTGGGAGACCCTCACGATTAGTGTTTGGTTTCTATTCTTTTCATACTTTTATCATTAAACATTCATTTTATAAGGGCATAATGCAGACATCATACCATTCAATAATTCAGTCATATCAAGAAGTGTAGTACAACCTCTACCATAATCAGTTCAAAAAAGTTCCTTCCTTCTTGTATTATTTGATATTAGCTCCCCTTTAAACTCCACCCCCTACAATCTCTGGACAGATTTAACCTGAAGTCTAATCAATATTTCTTGCTCTTTAGTCTCTAGAAGGACTAAAGCCAAATCTCCTCGTTCCTTTTCCCGTGCTATGTATATTGAATATTTTACCTGGTTGCTGACCTTCCTAAAGTTCCTGCTATTTTTTGTGCTGTTATTATTACTGAGGATTTGTGTTTATTTATTAAGGAAACTTGGTGGCCCAATGAATGCTAACTGGAATGTGGGCCAGGTCATCCAACCAGTGACCCGGGAGCAGAAAAGACTTGGCAGTCTGCCTCCTAGGAATCCCCAAGGGAGCAGTTCAACTCTGTCGGATTGCGCCCCTTAAAGTTGGACTTGACTTGGCAGCTCTGAACAAGAATGACACACATTTTTTTTTAGATTTCACAGTATTTTTCACTAATTTCTTTTATTCGCCCACCCTTCTTCTTTGTGTGTCCTATACCCTTTTGTGATGCAGGCATTTGCTGTTGTTCTCCAAGGAGCCTCTGTTGCTCTCAAGGTGGAGGGGTCCCCTTGGTGTGGCTCAGCGTGAATGTCACAGAGGGGTCCAGTTGTTCAGGGTGAGAATTGCCTCAATACAAATAGAAACCAAACTCAGTGTCGTGGAGTCCATATCGACTCACAGCGAACCTCTAGGAAAGGTAGAACTGCTCTTGTGACTTTCTGAGAGTTTAACTCTTTAAAACAATATATATTTTTGGTTGTTTTTTGGGCATCACTGCCCCCTGGTGGGAGTGGGAGGTCCAACCTTGCTCCTGGAAAGCTGCTGCTGTATTTGAACTGCCAACCCTGTGGGCCGCAGTCCTGGACACAACCACTACGCCACTGGGACTCAGCCTTTAAAACAATATTTTTATCGAATCATTTTATTGGGTTATAGCTCTTATAACAATCTGTTATATCAAGCACATTTGTACTTATGCTGCCATCACCATTTTCAAAACATTTTCTTTCTACTTCAGCCTTTGCCATCAGCTTCTCTTTTTTCCTCCCCCCATAACCCCTTAATCAATTATATTTTATTATTGATACTATCATATCTTACACTGTCTACTGTATCCCTTCAGCCACCTTTTTTAATTTGGGTTATATGTTGAGCATTGATATAATTTTCCCCTTAGTCTCTCTTCCACTCCCACCTTCCCCCTACTCCCATCATATGCCTTCTTCCGTTATTGTTCCTAGAATCCATGTGTTGAGAACTCATCTGTACCAATGTATGCACTCCAGTCCAGCAGGATTTGTAGGGTAGAACTGAGGTCATGATAGTGGGGTGACAGGAGTGGGGGGCTGGAGGGGGAACATTCAAGAACCAGAGGAATGATATGTATTTCATCAGCGCTATACTGCACCTTGGCTGAATTATCATCCCTTCTGTGTGACCCTTCTGTGAAGTGATGTCAAATTGGCTAAATATGGGCTTTATGTCTCTGTTCTGACCCTTCTCGTTTGCATCATTATGCTTGTTTGGGATCTTCTGCTACCTGCTACCTGATCCTGTTGATAGGTTGTGATCACATAGGTGTGCTTCTTCCATGTGGGCTTAGTTGTAACCCTTAAAGGGAGTGTAAAGCATCATCTTTTTCACTACAGGGTGGCTGGTGGTTTTGAAATGCTGACCTTGCCTTTAGCAGCCCACCATGTAAACTACTATGCTAGAGGGCTCCTTCTATTGACTCAATAACAGTGGGTTTGGGAATTGGGTCTTGTGTTGGCATCTCTGGGTGGTACACTGATCAACACACCTCTCTGCTAACTAAAAGGTTGGAGGATGATGTGTACCCGTGGAAGCAAAAACATTTCTTGCCTTGTCTCCGAACTTGCAGAATGCTGGTCTTTATCTAGAATTATTTGTATAGTGCTAGTTTTCTAGTCAAAAGACTTATTGAGTGGACATTATTCATGGAGCTTAGTTCCAGTTCCTTAGTCATACATAGGCCCGAGGCTTCATCCCCATTCTGATCTCTGTTTCCCATTTTGTCTCTGATGCTGAGATTTCTTTTTGATACCAGGGTGCTCCTTTTCTTGGCCTTCAGTTTGCTTTAAAACTAACTCTCGTTCCTTACACATCTTCAGCTGTAAGCAACCAGAGAAGGTGTTTGTTTTCACGTCAGTTGAGCTGACCATAGTAACCAGACGTTTCATCAGAGGTTCTTCTAATTCTAGGAAGAACCTGGCAGCAATGTAGTTTTTGTGTGGTTGCTGTTTTCATCCATCTTCGCCTGTTTCTTTTCTTGCCTTGCTGATTTTCTGTACCTCACTTGGCTTCCCTCCCACCATTCTTTTACGTTCTTTACATTCAGTTCAGATGATTATTTTTGCACTTTACAGAAAAATGGAAAGCTGCCATTCTATTATGGTTTCAATTCTATTTTAAGCTTTACATTTTCTACTTGTCTCCAAAATCGTATGTGACTCTTTGTTGTCTCCACTCATTGGCTGTCTTCCCTACACGCTGCAAGTTCTTCAATTAGTCACATTTCACCATCTCTCCCTATGCTTATATGCCCAGATCTTGTCACTCGCTGATTTCATTTGCTCCTCAGCTTGCTGCATTTGGGTAGTTGCCTGGAGACAAATTCTGGGCATCCCCGCCCCCCTAGCTATTCAGGATAGCAAAACTGAAGCACTAAATAAAACTGCCATAAAGTTATATTTTTCAGGAAAGTACTTCTCACTGTAGTCTATGTCGTTAATTGTGCACAGCTTTAGAATGGAAATAAAGCTCTTTATTTCAGGGGAGGGGAAGAGAAGTGGGAAATATAAATTGTAAATACAAACAGATGAAGCTGCCACTTGTTTGCAGTAAATATCGGAATCTGGAAAATGTGTATGACATTGTCAAAGGAACTCTGGGAGGAGATTGGTACTCGGGTCTTCATTGTTTTCATTAAACAGGCTTATCCCTTCCCACTTCATTCCAGCTCCCCATTTCTTCCTGTTAATTTAAAAAATTTTATTTTTGGTTTTCTAGCATCATCTGTATCTTAATTAAAGCAATACGTGTGTGGAGTTTAAACGAATCCTTTGAGGCTTATAATGAAATACAATACTCCACTCTCCACATCTTCTGGCCCTGTGCCTCAGAGGCAATCTACTTCCAAATATCTTTGCATCTTCTTCTGGACTTACAGGTCCACGAGTGGTACTAGACTAAAGGTTATTGGTTCAAACCCACTGAGCAACATCATCTTACAAAGGCCTAAAGATCTGTTTTCATGAATATTTCCAAACTCAAACCAAACCTGCTGGTGTCAAGAAGTGATTCTGACTCATAGCCACCATAAAGGGGCAGAGGAGAATGTCCCCTGTGGGTCACCATGGCTGTAAATATTTATGGAAGCATAAAGCCAAATCTTCTCCTCTAGAGTTTCTGGCAATTTTGAGCTGCTGAACTTGAGGTTAACAGTCCAATATGCTCTTAAGGATCCAGACAACCCTATATAGGGTAATTCTGCTCTATAAGATAGGAGGTTAAGTAGAAAAGGGGAAAGGAAATATGGCGAGCTGGAATTTAAAAAGAAGAACTAGAGGAAAAGGAAGAGGAGCTTATGCCGGGGGCTAAGGTAGAAAATGTTTGGAAATGAATGTGGCAACATGTGTATAAGTGTGCTTAATAAGAATGATATATTGAATGTTATAAGAGCTGTAAGAGCCCCCAATAAAATCTGTATTAAAAAAAGGAGGGGGAAGGAGGCGCTTATACCAAGGGCTCAAGTAGAAAATATTTGGAAATGAATATGGCAACATGTGCATAAATATGCTTGATACAAATGATGTATTGAATGTTATAAGTGCTGTAAGAGCCACCAATAAAATTATTGGAAAAAAAAAGAATGAAGAGTTTATAAAAGAAGATATGAGGTTCATATGAGCTGGAATCCATTCTATTACAATAGATTTGGCATTTTGGTTTTCTTCTGGGTTTCCTTATCATATTTCTAAAGAAGAACAATGTCCTGTGGTGTTTTCAAATTAAAAAAAATATTACAGTACTATTTTTGCATTCTATGAATATTTTTGTTGTTCCATATAGACAAATTTTTTAATAAAGAACATCCTCCTCCCCCTGATCAATGGTGTCCCGCTTAAAATCTGGTCACTTTAGGCATACTCTACCAGTATTTGATCTTTTTAAGAATTCGACATTTTCTGTTTGCTTCTATTATTGCAAAGTATACATTTGGCACCCCCATATCATCCTACATATCCTCCCAATATAGCAGAATCTTTTGTCTACTAAACAATCAGCATTTACATTACCACATCTTTGTAAAAGTTCTTCTGCAAAGAGCCAAAATATCTTTATGATATTTTCTTTTTTTTAACTTGAAACTTTAAAAATATTAAATATTTTATTGGGAGCTCATACAGCTCTTATCACAATCCATCCACCCATTGTATCAAACACATTTGTATGCATATTGCCACCGTCATTTTCAAAACTTTTTTTTCTACTTGAGCCCTTAGTATCAGCTCAGTCCACCCTCCCTCTCCCTCATGAACGCTTGATAATTTATAAATAATTATTACCTTTCATGCCTTACAATTACCATTGTCTCCCTTCACCTACTTTTCTGTTGTCCGTCCCCCTGGGGGGGAGTCATATGTAGATCATTGTGATTGGTTCCCCCTTTTACCCCCCACCTTCCCCTTAACCTCCTGGTATTGTTACTCTCATTCAATAATGAGAGTCCTGAGGGGTTTATCTGTCCTGGATCCCCTGTGTTGCAAGTTCTTATCTGTGCCAGTGTGCATACTCTAGTATAGCCAGGTTTGTAAGGTAGAATGTCATGGTAGTGGGGAAAGGGAGAGGAAGCATTAAAGAACTAGAACAGTGGTTCTCAACCTTCGTAATGTTGAGAACCTTAAACACAGTTCCTCATGTTGTGGTGACACCCCCCCACCATAAACATATTTTTGTTGCTACTTCATAACTGTAATTTTGCTACTGTTATGAATCATGCAACCCCTGTGTAAGGTTCGTTTGACTTCCAATGGAGTCATGACCCATAGGTTGAAAATCGCTGAGCTACAGGAAAGTTGTAGGCTTGTTGGTGCTATACTATACTCTATTTGATTTGTCTCTTTCTTGTGATCATTCTGTAAAGAGGGATGTCCAATTGCCTACAGATGGGCTTTGGGTCTTCACTCTGTGCTTCCCCCATTCACATTGATATTATTTTTTGTTCTGGTTCTTTGATGCCTGATAGCTGATCCCATCGACACCTCATGAACACAGAGGCTGGTGTTTTTTTTCCATGTATGCTTTGTTGCTTCTTAGTTAGATGTCTGCTTGTTTATCTTCCAGCACTTAAGTCCACAGATACATTATCTTTTGATAGCCAGGCACCCTCAGATTTCTTAACCACATTTGCTTATGCACCCATCTTACAAGAGCACTTTGTTCTAATAACCCGGCATTTTGTGATGCTCCTTTTTTTTTTAAATAAATTAAGCATTGTCTTGATTTTTTTGCTGGGTTTAATATAAGATTATTTTCCATCGCACCCCAGTTCACCTAATCAAGTGTAAACCTTTTTCTTAAAACACATCAAATTATCTATTGACTTCTTTCTTTCCTCACCTCCACCCCCACCCTTCTTGGAACATCTGTCTTGCTCATAGAGCCCTCTGGCCTGCTTCATAGATGAATCTTGTTATTTTTATTTATACTTATCTTTGGAATTCTCTTAACTCCTCTAATGAATTGGATTCCCTGTACACATTTTCTCTTACGTTGGCCAGTTTCTTTTGTGGAGAAAGTCTAGTAACTTGGTTCCAAAATCTAGACTTCGATTAAAATAATTCAGGAAGGAAAGAACTGATCTTCAGAATGGGCACAGCACCACTTTTTTATATCATTTTAGTGATCAAAAGCCTAGGGGAAGGCATTGGACCACCCTCGGATTACTAATCATGTTTTTTCCAGTGTTAATGAACAACCCTGCTCTGCCCTGCTCTGAATCTGAATATCCACCAGCTTTGCTTCTTCTAACATGCTAGTCTCTCTTCTCTTTCATGGCTTTTACCCTCTCGTAGAATTATATTGTTATTTTATTGAAGCTTCTTAGTGGAGCAGTAATAATTGTACCTATTCAAACCATCATTTAAAACTAGATGCTTGACTGAGCCCTGGTGGCATAGTGGTTGTGTGCGGGACTGGGGCCCACAGGGTTGGCAGGTCAAATACAGCAGCAGCTCTCCAGGAGCAAGGCTAGGCTTCCTACTCCCACCAGTACAGTGATGCCAAAAAAATAGATAAAAAACCTAGATGCTCCTTTCCAGTTTTCAAATTTTTATTTTAAGGTGCTTTCAGCCACTCTCTTAATTAAATAACACTTACTTGAACTATGTCCAAGTATCATTGGTGTGTGTGTGTGTGGTGGGGGGTGGTTTACAGGAAACACACTATCAAATTCTCATTCGATTGTTGCTTACATTCTTTTTAGCCTAGAATATGTGACACTTCCTGGTAATTTTATAGTTGTGTGACATAGGATATTCAGTAAAAAATTACTGCTCATTAAATTTAACATTTGGGGGTGTGTGGGAGGGAGATAGGAATCTGATGTCAAATGATATATCAATTGCTTTTTTATTTTCTTTAGCAAGTGTCTTCTGTAAATGGCAGAATGAAGAAATGAAGTGAATGAAATGGTACGAAGAATTCCACTAGGACTAAAATGGGAAACAGAATGAGTCTTTTTTTAAAGTTTTACTGGCACTTCATCCACATATCAAAGGACTCAGAAATTCAATCATACCAAAAAGAATTGTACAACTATAACAGCATTCAATTTTAGAATTTTCTTCTTCCCTATACTCATTGCTATTCATGTAATTATTCTTTTTTTAATTTTAGCCCAATAAAATATTGCCCAATTCAACAACTTCTAATGTAATTGATTTTATTCTTTGTGTTGTAGAAACATTATTGATATCTTTTTCCAACTTATTCCACCACTCTTAACACAAACTCAATGCTCCCCAGCAATAGCTCTTCCTTCATCACCCATGGTAACAATTAATCAAGTTTGGTTTCTTTCTCTTTTAAAAATTTTTTTTGTAGTTTCTTTGATGTAGTATTTACATACAATACACTTCTATTGTTAAATCGCTTTTTAAAGGGTTGTATATACATCATCACAGTCAGTTTTAATATTTTCTCCTCCCTCCAACATTCATCGTTTGGTCCCCAAGGCTCTTCACTGCCCCTCCCGTGTTCCTGATAAACCATTGCATCCGTTATTGCCAATCTTTATTCACTCTTTCTGTGCTTCACAAACTGGAAAACCCAACAGAAACAAAAATTAAAAACAAACCAAAATGATAATAAGAAAATAAGATTAAGAAGAAAGAAAAAAAGAAAAGCCCATCAGCAACATTGAAAAAGCCAGGGAAGAAATTTCTTTTGTGGACAAAGTGAGAAATATTTGAACGTAGAGCATATTCAGATTGGGTCAAGAGGGCAGTCAGCTCCAAACTGGGAATGCTCATACTCCAGCCTCGGGCCAGATGGGAGGTACACCTGGGCAGTCAAACTGGGTCCAGGCTCATGACATCATCCTGGTGGGTGTAGCTCAGCCAGTGGAGTCATTCAAAACCATCAACCATGCCTCCTCAGTCAGAGGTTTGAAATATCCTGGATGTGGAAAGGCCTACCTCTCTTTTTTCCTGCTCTTTGTCAGTGGCAAGTCAGAGGATGGGGGCACACATGCGCTGCCTGGGTGTGACCCCAGCGCCCTCTTTGGGTTTGTTTGGGGTCCATGCATGCCTGCCTCCATGTGGTACTTGGGTCCCACAGCTTCTCTTGCCTCTCATTCTCTGGCCTTAGCAGCCTCTTGCCCCTTGCTCCCTCAACCCTTCAGTCCCTGGGATCCACTACCATTTCTGCATATGTGATGCTCTTTTCTAAGAAGTAAACTCCTGCCCAGTTGTGAACCACTTTGAGACTGTAAGAACTGAAACTTGTCCAGTTCTTCATAAAACCTCCCTGGATTACAAAAACCAGTGAGCTCAACTGACCAAGTATCATATTATACCATGAATCTATCCACCATAATGAAGTTTATAACAGATCTAGTCTTTTGTATGTAATCTAGAAAATGTCAATCCTACCTATGCAAAGACTGTGGAATGTGAGTGAAAATAATAGTAAGTTTAACCTCGGGCCTTTTAAAATTAGATCCCAACCTGTGCCATGGATTGGCTGCCTGCCTTGGAGCACGGCACTTTGCTTTTCTGATTCCTAATTTCCTAAAATTGAGGTACTGCAAAACCTCAGTCTGCTCTGTTAATCAAATGAGATGAAAATATGCAAAAATACTTATCTCAAAGAATGAACCTTGTGGAATACTTTATTTTAGAAAGCCTTGAGATTCATCTCAAGGAAACACTTGAACAAATCAAAAACATTTTTTGTATCAGGAGGTTCAATGAAAATTCTGCAAATGCAAAAATGGTAACACAATCTAAATGGTCCTCACTATGTAACCTATGGTATTTATAAGGGATTGGTTACTGAAATTACTATCTATTCATTCAATTCACCATTACTTAAAGTTTTAGAAAAGAATCAGGTAGATTTATGTTTTTAAGTATGTAGTATAATGGCTATAAGTATCAACTCTAGAAAATGATATCCTGGGTGTCAATTCTGGTCAGCCATGTGCTACATGGGCCTTGGCAGATCACTTACCCTCCCTGTGCCTCAGTTTCCTGTTAGGTAAATCACAGATAATAACAGTGCTCAAGTCACTGGTTTCTCAAGTCCTTAGAACCTTGCCTGGCATATAGGAAGTGCTATATCAATATTTCTCCATCATCATTGATCAAGCATTTATAACCAAATAAATACAAATATGTATTGTTGCATTTTCAGAGATGCTTTGCCTTTCATATTGCAGATAGAATTCTTTTAAATGGCTTTGCATTTGAGGTGTCAGATAAAGCACTATGTCCATTAAGGCATGGGTATCTGACTATGGGCAGACAATGGGAGACACATCCTGGAAGAAGTAAATGGATCTTTGTTCCAGAGCACCATTGGTTCCATAAACAATTTCTAGAGGGGAAAATATGGATCTATGCAGCAGACACATTGCCAGATTTGAAATCAACTCAGCTAAATTCAAGAGGTCTGTCCTTTTCTATTACCATAACGAACTCTGGGAACATGGAAAATCAACTGCATGGAACATGACATTATTCCCATCTAGGCAACAAAGATAGACTAATGTTTGTCATTCTGTCTTCTTGGAAGGTCATTTAGTAGTCCATGTCTTGCAAGTGAAGACCTCTGAATCATAAATGTACTAGACACACGACAATGCTGAAGGTTTCTCTTAAGGCCCAAGTTGATGGTTTCAAAGAATTTTCACAAATATTATCTGGATTTATCCTCATCACAAAACTATGACTTGATCACCATGAGTGATGTCATCCTCTTTTTGCAATTTAAAGGAATGGATTTTCCTGTCTAAAACCACCAGCCTTTAAGATCCCAAGATTTCTCTCTCATTTTTCTCTTGTTGCCATTGAATTGATTCCAACTCATATCAACCTTATAGGACAGTGTACAACTGTCCTTTGGGAGTTCAGCATATGTAAATCTTTATGAGCGTGGAAAACCTCATTTTCTTCCATGGAGTGGGTAAAGGGTTCAAATTGCTACACCCTCTGGTAATAGCCCACATGGGAATCCATAGGATGTTGTAAAATTAAGTCCTTAACCCAGGTCTATTGATTTCACGGTCAGGGTCCATACTATTCGGTGATTCATTCATTTAATTAGTGATGATCTGAACTCAAAGAAATAGACACAAAGAAGTATAAGGAAATACTATGACCTTTGGTATTGTGAGGTGCCGTCTAATCAGCACCTAAAAATGCATTGTATATAGTGTCACTGTATACAAGAAAACCAGAAAATGTTTGGTTTTATGCCATCCTCACAATTGTTGTTTGAGCCCATTGTTGTAGTCACTGTGTACATTCATCTCACTGAGGATTAATCCAAGCCAAGAAAATTCAATGGAGCTCAAGCCTGCTCTGTAATACATGAGGGCACATTGAACCACAATTGACTTGATGACTGCAGACTTGGTTTGAGGTTTGGTTCTAGGACAGTAGGGAATCACTAGAACCTATTAGACAGAGGAATGAACTTCTGGAAGTTAATGGGAGATCACAATGATGGATGTGTAAGAAAAAATGTAGAACACTAAATTAGACAGGGAAAGTCTATAGAGAAGAAAGTGATCATCTAGTTGTCATTTGCATTACACATGAAATATTTGAGCTATACACCCATAGTTAGGTCCACAATACCTGGATGTAAAAGGTAATTTTTAACCCTCCTAGTTAACTGTAACTGGGGGGGGGAGGGTTGACAGTAGAAGAGGAAAAACAATATAGAGGAAGGAATTTCTGTTCTCTCTACCAAATGCTCCTGACTATGTAGTGAGTCAGTGATAATAATATTTCCCTTTAAGAATGTATGCATTGTTATTTCCATAGCTATCCTATGTGCTCAATAGAATTAACTTCAATTTACTTTACAGTGCTTCCCACCCAAAGGGCCCTGGTGGCACAGTGCTTGATTCCTAATCAAAAAGTTGGCGGTTTGAACCAAACAGAACCTCTTAGGGAGAGAAGACCTCCTGTGAAGATGAGAGAGCCAAGAAGCCCCTATGATGCACTTCTACTCCGTCACCTGGGGTTTCAATGAGTTGGAATTGACTCCTTGGCACACTCAGCTCACCACCTGATCTGATGCCCAGCTAGATTATTCTCAAAAATACTTCTCCCTAAGCGCAGATCTGGCGTACAGACAGCAAAGAAGTGGGTGAGGGGACGCATTGGACAGCGTACGATATGAAAAAGTAATAACAATTTGTAAATAATTGGGGGTCCATGAGGAAGGGGGTGTGGGGATGGAGGAGAAATATGGGGAACTGGTATTGGGGCCCTAAGTGGAGGGAGGATGCTTTGAGAGTGATGATGACAACAAGTGTGCAATTGTGGTATGCATGCAATTGACGTGTGTGTTGATCGTGAGGGGAGTTGTGTGGGCCCAAATGGAATGACTAAAAAAAAGGAGGGGGAAGAGGAGCTTATACCACGGACTCAAGTGGAAAATATTTGGAAATGAAGATGGCAACATGTGAACAAATGTGCTTGATACAAATGATGTATTGAATGTTATAGGAGTTGTAAGAGCCCTCAATGAAATTATTGAAAAAAAATATAGCCCGAGACATACTTCTCCTGGAAAAAAATTCGCTATTACCTGAAATTCAAATTTAACTATTAACACATTAAAGACTAGATATTTTAAAATCAAGAAGTTAAAAATCAAGCAACCAAATCAATGTGAAGTGGTGGGGAAGTAGTGGAGATCCAAAATCCATCTGAAAGTTAACATATTAAAAACTGAATAAATTAGAGATCTGCCTGCAAAGTGTTAAGAAAGCTTCTCTTTTGCAGTCTGCAAATCATAACATTTTGACACAGTCGAATGTCAAAAGCTGAAGAGGTGAAAGGTCCCAAGAAACATATATTATCCTGTTTTCCTCATGCTAGAAATATCTTGTTTTTCGGGCAGTTTATTTTAAAAACAACATTTAGTAAAGAATATGGCCTTTAAATCCTCAGTTTGGAATGATTTAGGAATCTTATAATGATATGCAATTTGGGCAGATAAACCTTTTTCTGTCTTGCAGAGAGTCCTCTGTTTATTGATCTTAAATTTTGTCTGCACACAGACACACTTATTGCTATCGAAAAGCTTGATGTCCTTTAATGTCTATTATTTCATAACTTAAATTGATCAACTGCATATACTCTGCATTACAAGCAGAAATGTTTTCCCAAATACATGCATTAACACTAAACCTCAGAGCAGGAAGAATTAAAAGATTGCAGATGTATTTCTTTATTGGAATGCCTATGATTTTTGAAATTTTGATTTTAAGGGATTATTTTTAATTGCTCTTTGCCATACATAGGGAACTATCTTCAATTCATACTGAATAGTGAATCTTATAATTCTTTTAGAACCAGAATCCACCAGAGTAGTCGCCTTCAAAAATGACAAGAAAACAATTTCAAGGTTATATCTATTGATTTTTTCATCATTATTTAAACTGGAAGGCCAGGAAATTTTTGCAGCTCAATAACATTCTAATCAAATTATATCTATTTCTTTCCTAAATCAATTCTTGTCTCACATACAAGAGCTGCAATTGGTAAAGTAATAAGAATTATCCTTGGTATGCCATGAAATAAGTTCATGAGCTTGTCATTAAGAGATTTATTCATCAATTAAGGGTTTTTTTCCTTGTTCCCGGACTAGGTGGAGATTTTAAAATGCCCATAAATTTTATCTGATATGGGAGACATTCCGTGAAAATGTACACTATTTCATAGATGAATAAAAAATAAATAAAAACCAAATGAGAGACCTGGGTTTGAAAGATGAGAGGAGGGTGTGAGGGATTTCTTTCTTTCTTTCCTTTTTTTTGAAATGTTCGAGACTTGAGTAAAAATCAATCATGTATAACTCAAATGAAGAGAAGAGATAGAATATACAAAAGAAAGAAAGGAGAATTTCTTTTTTTTAAATCATTTTTGGGGGTCTTGTAGAATTCTTCTCACAATCCATACATACATCCAGTGGATGTCAAGCACATTTGTACTTTTGTTGCCATCATCATTCTCTAAACATTTGTTTTCTACTTGAGTCCTTGGTATTAGCTCCTCATTTTCTCCCTACTTCCCTACTCCCCTCTCCCTAACACACCCTGGATAAATCATGTTATTATTTTTGTCATATTTTGCACTGTCTGATGTCTCCCTTCGCCCACTTTTCTATTGTCTGCCCACCAGGGTTATGTGTAGATCCTTATAATCGGTTCCCCCTTTCTAACCCACCCTCCTTCATGCTCCCAGTATCGCCATTCTCACCACTGGTCCTGAAGGGGTTCATCAGTCCTGGATACTCTGTATTTCTAGTTCCTATATCTACCACTCTACATTCTCTGGACTATCAATATTTGTAAGGTAGGACTGGGGTTATGATGGTGGGGGGGGGAAGCATTTAAGAACTAGAGGAAAGTAGTATGTTTTGTTGTTGCTACACTGCACCCTGACTGGCTCTTCTCCCACCCCCCAGCAACCCTTCTGTAAGGGGATGTTGTAAGGGGGTGGGTTTTGAGTCTCCAATCTGCACTCCCCCTCACTCACAATGAAATGATTTTCTGTTCTTTGAAGCTAGATATTGGATCACTTCCACACTTGGTGGTCACACAGGCTGGTGTGCTTCTTCCACTTGGACTTTGTTGCTCTGAGCTAGAAGGCGGCTTGTTTACCTTCAAGCCTTTAAGACCCCAGATACTACATCTTTTTATAGCAGGGTACCATCAGCTTTCTTCGCCATGTTTGCTTATGCATACACTTGTCTTCAGCGATTGTTTTGAGAAGGTGAGCATTATGGAATGCCAGGTTAATAGAAGGAAGTGCTCTTGCATTGAGGGAGTACTTGAGTGGAGGTCAATGTCCATTTCTGCCTTAATACTAAACCTATAAGTATATACATGTTGGATTGGAGAACGATAATGGAAGTGGACATGTGAGGGTGCTTGACACAGTATGTTTATTTATGTATTGCGAAAAATGATGTATGAGTTCCCAAAATGATTTAAATAATATATATGTTGATCTATATCCCATTATCATATATAAATATACATACATATGCACATGCCTGTATTTAGACCTCTATAGGTGCCCTTTGCCTCCTAGTTCTTTCCCCTATTTCCTTTTACTTTCCTCCAGCCCCACTATCATGCTCAGCTTCCATTGGGGTTTCAGTGATTTCTCTAGGTTACGATACCCTTGATCAAGCCCTCCCAGACCTCCTACACCCTCCTTGCCATTGTTTTTGGATGACTTATTGTTCCCTTGTCCCTAGGATGGTCAGCATCACCTCGTTTCCCCCACCCCCCTCCTATGTTCCCCCTGAACCATTGTTCCCATTAATGCCTTCTCCAGATTATTCATTCAGCCTATTTTATCTAGATAGATCTGAAAAGATGATAACAATATTCAGAAATAAACAAGGCACAGCATAGCAAAATGACAAAAGAAAACAAAATGACAACAACAGAAAAACCAATGACAGAAAAAAGGAAATAGAAAAATCTGTAAAAAGTTCAAGGTCAGGTTGTTGACCTCTAAGTGTTTCCTCGGGGTTGAGTTCAATGGGGTGCCATGCCCTCGTCCCCAAATCTACCTTGGCACTCCCTGGTCTACTCCTCCTGATCTGTCACAAGACCTTAGTGTTTTGCCTCGGTGTGGTGGGGTCAGACTAGGCACAATCCTGACATTGTGCCCTATAGGGCCATGGGTCAGCAAAAGTTGTTGGTCTCATAGTGTGGCTAGCCAAATGGTCCTCTCTGGGTATGGACTGTTCTGTGTGGGGATACTCTCCTCATGGCTTGGGGGGCCAGGATGAGCTTCACTCTGTCTTCCTCCCCCTTCCTTTGCTCTCTAATGCTCTGATCAGACAAGTTCCTCTCCCCCAGCTCTCATTGAAGTAAATTCTTCTAGGGGTAGGGGCGGCTGTCCATGTCGTTGGAATTAGGGCTGGACCCTCAGAACCCTCCACTTAGTGAAGGGAGAATTTCTAAGGGAAGGTGGAGGACACTGGAGAGAAATGACACTCTAGGCCACATGGAGCAATTGGCTGTCTCCCCTAAGGTTATAAAAATAAAAATAGCAACAAAAATACTTGTTGCCACCCAGTCAAACTCAAAGTGAGTCAATAGGACAGAGTACAACTGCCCTATAGAGTCGCCAAGGATGTAAGTCTTTACAGAAATCAGCTGGCACATATTTTCCCCATGACGTCACTGAGGGGTTCAAACTGTGGACCCCAAAGTTAGTAGTTGAGTCCTTTAACCACTGCACCATCAGGTCTCCTCCTCTAATGATAAAAGGTGAGAAAGAGAGTACACATTAAGTATGCCTGTGTGTCTGGTAGAGGAGTGATGAGTTTCCCCCAAGTAGAATGTGAGGCCATTTAGGGAGGGTCAGATGGCAGGAGTGCTGATGAATGGAGGCATTAAAATGATAGTCGGAATTGTCGTCAGGAATAGTGGAAAGGTTGATTAAAGGCAGGCTTATTTTCCTGGAGTGAGGGCCCCTTGGTAGCTGATGGTTATGAATTTATAGTGGAAGCATTTTATTTTTTGTGTGCTTTACGATCTTAAGTATTATATCAAACAAGCATTTTCTCACCAGGGCCACAAATAGGTAAACAGCTTAAATTTCATCTACTCAGGGGACCCTTGATACCAACAGGCCTCCCAGGTTT
Organism: Nesogale talazaci; assembly: GCA_004026705.1. Lineage (NCBI taxonomy): Eukaryota > Metazoa > Chordata > Mammalia > Afrosoricida > Tenrecidae > Nesogale > Nesogale talazaci. Next base: position 117,403 of record PVJH01000317.1, on the reverse strand, counting down.
CCAGGACTAACAACGTCAGCTGTGTGAACATGGCTGCACAAGCTGCAAGCCTGCATTAGTTCAGCCTAATAGCAGTGACCTCATGGGACAGATAACCACTTATCTTCCTTCCCTTTCTGGAGCTAGGAGGATATGAGGAACTTAAACCTAGATATTTCTGGAATGCAAGTTGAGGAAAACTTTCTTGGCAAAATATGAGAAAGCAGAAATATGGTGCGGAGGCAGAAGAGGCTTATTGAAAATTCAAATCAGAAAATTCTAAAAATGAGAGAATGATGGCTTCAAATATGGCTGTCTTCCTGTGCTCACCTTCCCCTTCTGCAGGACAACGGATTTCCCATCTCTCTACTGGTGTTTACTGATTCCTAAGACAGATGATCTCTGCACATTGCTTCAGTCAGCTCCCCGTGAATGCTTTCAAATGCTGGTCCCCCAGCATTCTTCATAATGAGTGTCCAACCTCCTTCTGTTACAAAAGAACCACGTGTTGCTAGGTATGGCTCTCCACAATGGACTCTCCCGGCCCCAGGCCTTAGGGAGATGAGGAAGAAACTTTCAGAAGAAATGTTGTAAAAAGGGTATATTATCCCTGGAGCACATGGGTCAGGCATTGTGTTATACAGTTTTATTTGTTGTTGAAGTTTTGGTTGCAGTATTTCCAAGAAAATCTCTATGGTACCTGGCACCTCACTTGTGACACTTATAAGGTGCCCTTGAGATACAAGACAACCAAGGACTCTAAAACTGCAAACGAGTAGATCAACAAGGAGGAGTATTTCCTATTTGAATATTCCATATTTGATTTCCTCCTACAGCTTTTTTATGCCTTCGGCTTTGAGTGCAGTTGTGAATTGCATCTAGCTTTTCCTAACTTGGTCTCTAGATATTTTTGGAAGAATTCCTGTCAAATCATTCACGGTGTACTGTACTGGCCTTATTGGGTATGAATCCCAAACCAAATCCATGGCCGTCAGGTTGATTCTGACTTATAGGGACCCTATAGGATGAAATACATCTTTCCCATAGAATTTCTCAGACTAAATATTTGCAGAAGCCGACAGCCACAACCTCCTCCCATTGAGGGGATGGTGGATTGTAACCACCTACCTCTTGGTTAGTAGACACATGTGTTAGTCTGTGTAGACTAGAGGAACAAATTCATAGGCACACATATGGATATAAAGGAAAGGTTTATATACAAGAGGAATGCAATATTGAGAAAGCATCTCAGCCCAAACAAGTTCAAAGTAATAAGTCCAATATTAGCCCCTATACCCGATGTCAGTCTATAAAGTCTCCTTCTGACTCATGAAGTCAGGATCTAGCAACAGCATCCAGTGGTGGTAGAAGCAAGATCCCAGAAATCTCAGGAGAAAGCCATGCCCACACGGTGGCCTCATTGGCTACTCAAGGGCTATATCCAGACTAACAGGCTAGACTCCACCCCTACATCTCAATCATGAAATTACCACAAGCACATGAAGTCCACAGCACATTTGTAATCCACTGTGCTACCAGGATCCCAGTACTGTGTACTAGGTATTTGGAATTCAGAAAGCAATATGACAAGCATGACCCCTTGCCTCTGGAGGTGTTTGTACCCAAGTCACACGAAGACCCCCTTCTTGCAAAATGATCTCGAGTTACCTTAGTAGAATATTTATTTGCTCTCATGTTCAGTTATCTGTTAGCATTCCTTAGAGGCAGACCTGTTCTCTCTTAAAGGTATTTTGGGATTGAGTGCATCACCATTATTGTTAATATCTAGTTAGGCATTTCTGATAACCACAACCTTAGTGACTTTAAACTGTCACGAGCCAAGGTGAATGTGGAAAGGATGGAGCTGCCATTCACATGGTGGTTTACATTGCTGGGCTGGGTTCTAGCTTAGTTACTCTAGCTTATTGGTATTGATGCAAAAGTGACATTTGATTTGTAGTGACACAAAATAATCTCCTAATATTGTTTATCTTATTTTATGTAACTCCTGTTTTAGTGCATCAACACAGTAGTTGCTATGTAACCACATAGTCCACCTGGCTCTGCAATTTTATTGCAAGGGTTAGTGGGATGGGGACCATTTTATTTAGATCAATACTCTTCCCATTATGTCACTAGAGTTCATGTTTTTTTTTTCTTTTAAGAGTGTCTCCACTTGTGGACGGGGGTTGAATTGACCACTGCTTTCAAAGAAAATGTAAATAAAGTGGCATAATTCAGGCACTCTGCTGAAATTATTTATTTATCAAATTCACCACTTAATTTCTTGAGCTACTATTTCATTGCTTGCTTATAGCCAGGTAGGGATTACAATGGGATAATGATATGGAAGTCTTGTATGATTTGGCAAATTTCTTTTCTTTTCTTTTTTTGGGCAAAATCTGTCAAGTGAAGGCCCAAACTTACTCATACCTTGGTCTCAGGTATATTTGGATGTATATTTCAGGTTAAGCTGACTTTCCTTTCTTAGCTTTGTTATGCAAAATACCCCTCATACCTTTGCCCCCAAGGGTTGGGAAAATAGCATGACAAAAGTAATATTTCGGGGAATCCTTGTCTTTTCAATATGTATATGCACCATTCTGGTTCCGGTTTCCAGACCCCATTAATGTGGGAATTCATAGCATGTGTCCTCAAAGTAACCACTGCAGTTTAAAGCAAGGCAAGGGATCCTTGTTGGGTAGGTTTATGGGTCTATAACAGAGGACTTTGTTTTTGGGGGGGTGGTGGTGGGAATCACTGCTCTCTGGTGGTGGGAGTAGGAGGCCCAGCCCCACTGCTGGAATTGAACCTCCGTCCTAGTGGGCTGCAGTCCCGCACACAACCACTACGTCACCGGGGCTCAGCCCTTTAACAGAGGACTTTCTATTCTGCTATGAAAGCAGAGGGATGAGAACAAGCAATCTACCTATTCAGGGAAAGAGTTAGACAGCATGGTGGACTGGAAAGAAATGAGGTAAGTGGGAGATCGAGCAAATATGGACAGGCCAATCCTTATCAGATACACATGGAAAATGTCTAAAATACAATTTTATAGATTTCTAGGTACATCATATGTATTACAGACACTCACATAAGAGTAAGTAAAAAAAGTATTACTACTGGGATTCCAGCTATTATATATGCATGAGGTTTTGAAGCAATCCTAGTAAGACTAAGACAAGTGTATTACTGAGATAACTTGTTTACACCTATCTATTGATCCTAGAATCATGTTCATGCATGCTTTGTTTGAAAGAAACTCATGCATGATTGTAATACACTTGTCTTAGTCTTGCTAGGATTGCTTCAAAAACAAAGCACAATCAAAATAGTGGCTTCCAAGGGGAATCTGCTGAACCAGTGACATTTACAATGGAGAGGTTTTTATGGTGACTGGTTTTGGGAATTCCAAAGGGATAAGCTTGATAATCCCCCCCACTCATGAATAGCACAAGAAGAATATAAAGTCTTATTATGAAGTGTTTTTTTTAATGTAGTAGAAAGAACTTAATTTTATTTTAACAGTTTTACTTGTACTTCATCCATATATCATATAACTCAACAGTTCTATCATATCAAGAAGAGTTTTGTAATCATTACCACAGTCAGTTTTTTAAAAATATTTTATTGGGGACTTGTACAACTCTTATCATAATCCATCCATCCATTCATTGTGTCAAGCATATGTGTACATTTGCTGCCATCATCATTTTCAAAATATTTTCTTTGTACTTGAGCCCTTGGTATCAGCTTCTCATTTTACCCCTTCCTTTTCTTACTCTTACTCTCTCATGAACCCTTGAGAATTAATTTTTTTCATGCCTTACACTTACTGATGTCTCCCTTCACCCATTTTTCTGTTGTTCATCCTAGATCATTGTGGTCAGCTTCCTCTCTCTCTCCCCACCTTCCCCTTACCTTCCTGGTTTTGCTACTCTCATTGTTGGTCCTGAGAGGTCTAAGGAGAATTCTGATTTTCTTATTCTAAGACAGATTTATTTTCCTGGAAGTTCATTGTATTTTGACTATTCTTTGTAAATACCATAATTCAAATGCATTGATTCTTCTTTCATCTTCCCAGTTCATCATCCAGCTTTTGTTTGTTTGTTTTGTGAGCATCACTGCCCTCTGGTGGTGGGAGTAGGAGGCCCAACCTTTTGCTCCTGTGGAGCCGGTGCTGGGATTGAGCCTCCATCCCAGTGGACCGCAGTCCTGCGCACAACCAGTACGCCACCGGGGCTCAGCCCCATCATCCCGCTTTCACATGCACCTAAGGCAATAGGAAATGTCATGACTTGGGTCATGTGCACTTTATTCCTCAAAGTGGTCTGTATCTTTAACACTGTGAAGCTATCTTGTTCAGCAGATTTGTTCAATGCCATACCTTGTTTGATTTCATGATGGTACTTCCATGAAAATTGATTGTGGGTCCTAATAAAATGAAATGCTTGAAAAGGTCAATCTTTAGCCATTGATTCATGATGTTGTCTATTGGTCTAGTTGTGGGAATTTTTGTTTTCTTTGCATTGAGTTGTAATCCATTCTGAACGTGCTTTAAGTTTTCTTCACTTTCAACAATCAAGAATGTGTCATTTGCACATCACTGTTAATAAATCTTCCAGTCTTTTAAAAAAGAATTATTGGCATATAATCACACATCATATAATTCAATAGTTCAAGCATATTAAGAAGAGCTGTACAATCGTATCTCCAATCAATTTTAGAAAATATTCTTCTTTCTTGTACTCATTGTTATTAGTTCCCCATTTCTCACCATCATCCCCTGAAATAACCCCAGTAACTGTCTCTATAGATTTATCTACCCAGAATTGAATATACAGAAAAGCATATAAAACAAACAGGAACCAATAAAGATAACAAAGTAAAACAGAGAAAATTTCACTGGAAAAGAAAACAGAAAATGAAAAACTATTTTAGTAAGAAAAAGTCAAAATTTGTCCTCAAGATTTATTCCCCTCATCACAAATACGCATTTGCAAATTCCTCCAGGAATTTTGTTGAAAAACTTTATTCTGATTTTGTTCCTCGAGACTTTGTTTTATTCCACAAAGTAAAAGGAGGTTGAAAAGAAACATGGGTGAGTCTATTGAGGAGTTATTTGGCATAACTCCTAAAGCAAGGGCTTTGGGGGGCAGTAGGGGTAGAAAGATGGAACACTGTTTTCAGAAGGGACAAGTTCTAGATAGAGGATAAGAAAAGAAACAATACCTTCACATTTTGATATTTTTCTTTCATACAATTTTCTATGACTTTGTAGTGATGCCTTTGGAATCCTCTCGTGTGTGTGTGTGTGTGCCCGCGCACGCGTTATATTTTAGGAAGAAACCTCAGTGGTAAATTACTCTGAAAAGGTTGTGGAGAGAACCCATCAGTAGGCTCCGGTGTAATCAGTGTGGCCCTTGGCTTCTGTCAGGGTTAAGGTGGCCATGAATCAGAATTTATTCCAAGCTAGTGGTCTGTTTTTCATTTTGGCTATGTTTAAAAAAATGTATGCTCCAAATTGGAAATTAGTTTAAAGACCAACAACAATGTATTCATTTTTTTTTGTGGGGGCATCACTGCTCTCTGGTGGTGGGAGTAGGAGGCCCAGCCCCACTGCTGGAATTGAACCTCCGTCCCAGTGGGCCGCAGTCCCACGTACAGCGACTACGCCACCGGGGCTCAGCCCACAATGTATTCATTGTAGTATGATGATGTATTTGAATACAATGAGCATCAAGAGTCATTGAAAGTCAACTGAGGGGAATGGCATAAACATATCACTGGAGAGGGAAGAAAAAAATCAGACTCAGTACATATGGCATGATTCCACTTACAGAAAATACATAAACATATCAAATTAATCTCTGTGGTTTAGAAGTGAGAAGAGTGACTATCCATGATGATAGGATGCATGTACTCTCATCTGTGTGCTGATTACACGACTGAAACGTGCAAAACTTTGTCAAACTTTTAGGAAAAGTGCCTTGTTCTCTTTATATATGCATATTACACTTCAAGTACATGCTTTCTAAAGGGATCTGTAAGAGATTCAACCACTTAATTTGAAAGCAACAATATAACTCCCCTCCTCCCTGACTGATCATATTGCATGAAAAGACAGAAATCATCCAGAATAAATCCCATACTTATGCCACATGTAGATATGGGTTCTAATTCTACACTGTGTGTATGGAACAGTGTGTCATGAACCATTGCAATTGCTAGAGGATACTTCCCCCAAAAAGGGAATAGAAAATCATGTTAGTATGGTTGTTTCAGTATGGTTGTCCAGTTCAAAATCCTAAGTCTGATATTAGCCCATATGCCCGATATCAGTCTATAAAGTCTCCTTCTGACTCATGAAGTCATAGGCCAGTGGGTACAGAGTTCTGGCACTGGCAGGGGTCTCCCCAGGGCTCCTCGCTTCTAGGGCTCAGGATCTATCAATAGCATCCAGTGGTGGTAGAAGCAACTCAGCGCTGGCAGGGGTCTCCACGTGGCTTCTCCAGCTACAGAGTTCTGGTTCCATGAAGGTAATGCCATGTGCCTTCTCCTGGGACACTGCCATCTTGTCTTGTCCATAGTGTGTTGTCTCTGAGACTAACTCCCAACAACTGGGGAGATAGCTTCTCATCTCCAAGGGGAAAATATCACAAGATTTCCCATAAGTCTCAGGAGAGAGCCATGCCCACATGGAGGCTTCATTGACTACTCAAGGGCTATCTCCAGATTAACAGGCTAGACTCCACCCCTACATCTCAATCATGAAATTAACATATGCACATAACCGCCACAATGGTACTTTCTGCAGTACAAGGCACAGAAAATTGATTGAAGATATCTAAAAATTAAAATAAATAATGCAACCTGGCGAATAGGCTAGCTCAGACAAAAAAGACAATAAATCAGACAATAAATTGCATGATGAAAACCAGCAAGCTGTTATAACAAGCTAGAGATTTAGTGCCTCTGAAAATATTGAATACGGAAATATCTGGAAAAGACCATTAAATGAGTACATATAAAATGATAAAAAGAGATAAAAGAAAGCCAAGAGCCATAATGAATAACTGGGGGGGGGGATTAGATAAATTGAATTACCTATAAGCAAAGTGGATCTAATGGACACATTCAGTATGCTTTACCCAATCTAACCGTGGATGCATCTTTGTCAAATACCCAGGACATTTTTGCCAACAAATGACCTTGGCTTAGGTTGCAAATAAAGTTGGAACAAAGACCAAAAGATTTATTTACATCATGCAGATCACATTCCGGCCTGACAACAACAAAAGAAAAGAAATAGTGGAAAGAGAGGCAATACCATCACTTTCTCTTAATTTGATTATGAAAATCAATCTTTTCAATCAATAACTCATGGGTCAATGATGGAAACCATATGAAAATTATGAAGTGATGATTAAATGACAAAACCAGCAAGTAACTTCAAAACTGATAGCTGCGGTTGAAGTGGTGTATAGGTGGAAAGTTGTAGCCTGTAAGTGGAGCTTTACGGAGTCCTGATGACACTGTGGGTTAGGCATTGAACTTCACCAGAATGTTAGTGATTCAAATCCACCAGCTACTCTTTGGGAAAGAGATGAGGCCATCTGCTCTCCTCGAGATTTACAATTTTGGAAAATTTATAGTGGATCACTATGTGTCGGAATTGGTTTGATGATAATGGGCTTGATATTACTATTATTATTATTACCATTCAATTCAAGAAGATATGAAAATAACAATAGAAGAAAATGAAAGGTAACAGAAGGAAAGGAAAGAATACAGGCTTCATAAATGAGAGAAATACAGAATAGTTTTGTGGTTAAATCGGAAAAGCATCAAACGCAAAAGTGGTATTTTGCAAAGAATAGTAAAATGGGCAAAATGTTCAACAATATTTTGAAGTAAAAAAAATAGCGTTCACAAAAATAGATGACAATATTAGAAATTTGAAATGGGATGTAACAATATATCGGAGGTAAAAGCATGGTCAGGAAATTTTAATATTCAAAATGATAATCTATCATCAAGGTTAAAAGTATCTCATTGCCATTAAGTCAATTCTACTCCTGCCTCTTCCCATCCACCTGCGGAAAATATATTTAACATTCAAACTATATGCACAAAGGGACTTCAGAAGGTTTGTGGGGAAAATGTATCATTTTAATCACAATCTTCCATAAAATTCTTGAAGCAGTCTTATATATAAGCAGTTAGAATATATGTATGCATATATTTCTTTCTCAAGTGAGAACTCACAGTGGATTCTAAGATTTTAAAAGTTAACAATTTTCTTAGTTTTCACAGTTAAACATGGTTCCACTTTTGTAAAATTATCATGCTATTTCAAAGTAAACAGAGTGCTTGAAACATTTTTTAAAATTCCAGAATAAAATCCATGTGAAGCAATTCTTTGCACATGCCTTTGAGCTTGCAGACAGTACTCAGGGATTTTTTTTCAACCATAGCTAAGAATTCTTTCCTACCCAACATCTCTCAGTGTCACTTCCTAACAAGAGCTTAAAAAAGCAAAGACCCATATTTCAAGGCTGTTAGAAACTAATTGATTTCTTAGGGCATGATCCTAACGCACCTGATAATATCCCAGGCTGGATAGATTTAGACTTTCCCTTTGTCTTGCTAAAACTTGCTGTCTAATGCAGGAGTCATTTTATTGACCTACCTGATCCAATTAATCTATGAATTATATTTTTAACCTTCTCACCTTGTTGTAATGGTGGGAAAATATTTCAATTTGACACATTTGTTACTCATCTTAACCTCTTGTCCTAAAAAGGCAGGATTTCTTTGTGCTAGAAGTTGTTAGAAAATATCTAAACCCTATAAACAGGCCTGACAAGACTTGATCTATATCAATCCTGAAAGAAATATTTAAAATAAGAAAGAGAAATGGCATTTTATATCATGTCACTTCTAAGACAGGTACACACTTGTTTTTGTTGCACCCTCTTTTGTGTACATGCAAACTTTTGCACACTTACTTGAGCACACATAAACAGAGGACCTGCACCCATCTCATCCCATCCCATTTGACAGATGAGAAACACATTGGAGAGTCAAGGTCCTATGTCCAAAACTCAAACCTACTGACATCAGGTCAATTCCAACTCAGAGCAAATTTATCCAGTTACCTAATATCTGTGTCTAAACTGGTTAGACTTTTCTCCTCTACTGCTGACTAACGTAGATTGAGGACAATTATTTAATGAGGAGTGAGGAGCATTCCTCGTAATGTTCTCTGTTTCCTTCCTTAATGAATCGATATTTCTTGCTGGTCTGCTCTGTGCCAAGCACCACACTTGAGTCCTCCACAATGGAGTTGCTTTTCCTTTCGTCTTATTTTTGTCTGCGATAATCATCTTTACATTTATGCTTCTCTACTGCTCTCTGGCTCTAATCATTTGCTATATGCAGACACCTGAGTAATTAAGATGGCTCACAGAAACTAAGCAGGACTGGGTACTTTGGATTCCCATAACCAAAGATGGAGTCTACACGGTGAGTTTCTTTTCTCCTCCTCCTCCTCCTTCTGCTTCTTCTTCTTCCCCCAAGGATAACAATGTCTGCTTACTCTTTCCAGAACGTTCCTCTGGATTGGGCCATAAATCATTTCCTAACTGAAAGGTAAGAAGAGACAATAAAAGTGAGGGGAGAGTTCCACCCACAAATTTGAATTTATACTGAGCATATTTTCTCTGGAATATCCATATGCATGGTTACTATGTACCGGGAATTTTGAATAACTAAATTGGAAAAGAGCTGATGTCTTGAAATTATAGAATTGGTGAAGAATATTGAAAGTTCCATAACAGCCCAAAGAACAGACAAATCTATCTGAAGGAAGTACAGTCGGAGTGCTCTATAGAAGCAAGGCTGGTGAAATTTCATGTCATGCACTTTGGGCATGTTGTCAGGAGAGACCAGTTTGTGGAGAAGGACATTATACTTGCTAAAGGTCAGCAAAAAGGAGAAATATTCTAGACAAGAGGTATTGACACAGTGGTTGCAATCCTGGGCTCAAACATGGTAATTGTGAGGATGGTACAGGCCCAGGTGATGTACATAGAGGTTCTCTGTGAACTGCTTCAAAAGCATCTAACTATGACAGCAACATGTTCTGGATAGGAGTATGGCATTTACTTAGGATGTTTGGCAAAAGAAAGGTACATAACTGAAATCTAAAAACATCCTTTGGCCAGTCAGGGTAAGGTGACCCTGTAGTATGGCCTGTGGCCAGTTCATTATTATTATTGATACTCAACATTTGTACCTGACTGTAGTTCCTTGGAAGGACTTCCTTTGGATTACAATCTGCCAAGGACTTCTAAAAAGCTATAAAATGCCTAATAATGTCTCAAAGTTCTACTTTAAAAGAGGTTCCTTAAATTTCACTTGTTTTTGAAACAACAAGTTTTCTATCCAATTAGAATGCCTTCTGTCCCCCATCCTGGAATAAAAAAGTCTGTGTGTGCATCCCCATAGCCAAAGTATTGATTATTCCCAACGTGTCGAGCAAACTGGCATTGAAGTCCCTCCACCATAATAGCATGTGGCAGTACCTCCCTATTAAATGCTGGAATTCATTGTAGCTAAGCAAAGGTGTCATAACAAAAACATTTATCCAAAGTCTTGAGCAAATAGAGTCAGAGCTCATAGTCCAGACACACTTCATGCATATCAAGTGCCAGTCTTAGGTTTAGATTCTTTGAAAAGAAATATTAGGCATGTTTGAAAAACTTATTCCAATGACACTGTGGTTGTGGGCGGGGGCATGCATCGGAGTGAGGCTCCAGGCCCCTGCTCCTGTTGTTAACTTGCTTCGGGATTCACCAGGTCCTCCGGCAGCATCCAGCCTTCTCCTGCTGCCTGATCCTTGTCAGTATGCAAAGCCACACTTGCATGGAAGTGCTGCGGGTATTTAGGTCATTTAACTGCAGCAGTAAAATACAAATTAGCAGGAAAATTGCTGACATCATTAGTCTAAAACATTAACATCTGCAGGTTACACATGCCACTGCATAATATCCTTTAATGATAGTTGTAATAGGAGGCCTTTGGGAGTGTGCATCAGGGTTTGTGGAAAACTTTCACTACTTTCAGAAATGCCGAATTCTGCTCATGCTATTTAAACAAATACAACAAAACTTCTAGATGTGGAAAGGGATCTAGGTGAATCAAACATTTCTCAAAATGATTCCAATATGTTCTTCTTACATCTTTTCTGCCCTAAATCATGTGATTACTATTACAGAAGCACAGACTTTCTCCATTTATTTCCTTGTTGAGAAAACACACAAGCGGTCATCATTGATAAAAGCATTTCATCCTACATGATCCTCTGCGCCTGCCCATCATTAAGTGTGGTATTGTGGCTCCTTCCCACTGTTTTTGTTTAATCTCAGCATTTCATATATTTTAATTTAATTTATTATTTGCTTTATTTTCTCATCTTAGTTTCTGCGATAACATTTCTGAAGTAAATTGTAGTCCTAAAGATTGCGGCCACTGGAAATAAATGTGGCCAGAGTTGAGGGACTCAGCAATTTAATAGTGAATGTAAGGGTGTGGGGAAAATAGGCAGTGGAAATTTTAAAGGTAGAAGTTCGGAGTTTGGAGATAGGAAAGTTACAGTTGCATATGACTAATGACTTTGCATGGATCTGACAGACTTGAATATGTTGTCCCCGAGTCCTATCCTTTACAGATGGCTTGAGATGATACTTAGCAGCTTTCTTTGCACTGATGTAACCATCTATTTAAAAGGCCAGCTACTGATCGCTCTGTCTAGAACAGATGGGCATTAGTCTTCATGATGCTTATATTCTTTTACTCATTCTAAGGCTACACATACTACAAAAATTGATTGGATGCAAGGAAGGCCTTTTACCTGGGAGGTAATTGGCCTGAATAATTGAATGAGACACAAATAGACCACCTTGGAAAGAGAAAAATGTGAGGCCTACTAAGGGGTGTCAGTATTACAAAGAAAAAAAAAGTCCAGCTAAATAGATAAGGATTGGGAAACTGAGCAGCCCAGGAGATGTCATTATATCAATGTCAGCAACGTGTGAAAGCCTTCATAGCCTTTTGGAAAGTGCAGGGGGGATTCCAGATGCCAATTACTTTCAGTTCACACACAAGCATGCAAGAACTTTTACTTTGTTTTCTCCAACAAGCCCACTTCTATTTTAAAATTCCTTTCTCTTGGTAGCAAGAAATTACTCGAGTCAATTCAGGGTTCCTGGAGCCTAGAGCTGAATTCACGGGGAGCTTCCATGTGCTGGCATGGTGGTCGGACTAATTTTGTGTCTTCTTGCATGTGCTAATGGTTGATGGGCTGTCAGTCAGACCATCGTTTCTATAGGAAGACAGCCATGGAGGTCATCAGGGTGATTCCCAGCAGTGTCGATCCAGTGGTCCCTTGGGGTTCTTCTTTACCCTACGTTGCTCCCATGCCGAGGCTTTGGGAAAACACTTTATTCCCTTCTGCCTCAAGCATGGCAGAAAGGAAATATGTGCTGGTTTTCAAAGTGAGCCTCACAGCTATTTCTTCTTGACGTCTCTGCTCCCTGGCTATTGGATAGGAGTCGGCCTTGTCCTCCAAGCTTCCAAACCCGCTTGATTTGACTACATTTGAGTCTCTGACCCCCGACCCCAATCCAGGAACCGCCTCTTCTCATGTTTCCTCGTTGTTCATTTCTTCCTTAGCCAGAGGAATCCCATCCTAGTCTGGAGGCTACGGAGGCCTTTCTCTTATGCTTGATGGTTCTTTCCAAATTTATTTTCCAAAGGGTGGGGTCTGGGGATGTGAAATTGAAAAACTCGGAAGATACTTCTTTTGATTGATGCTGTCACTTCTGCTCTATGAGGAGGAAGGAGGCCCTATGTCCAACCCAGGGAAAGGTCTAGCCAATACTGAGACAGAGGTCAGATATGCCTCCAACCTCTAACTTCCTTTATCACTTTCTGCCACCCATGGCACTCCACATCTATGCTTCTTCCACACCGAATTCACAAGCTATACTCACAGTTATGCTGCTTTACTAGGGACATTAACAGGTCTCAGCAAGCCAAGATCATAGAGTTTTAATGACGCAGGTATTTTTTTTTGGTATCTCCCCCCTCCCCACCCCCTGTAGTGTTTCTTCTCAATCAGTAAGGTAGGTAAGTCTTTCTCAGCTGTTTGGCCTCTCAGGGACATAGTCCATTTGTCCCACTTGAGCAAGTGTCACAAAATCCCTTCAGCATTGATCAATGGCGCACTGCATGCCAGCCTCTCACAAAACCATTCAGCATTATTCATCAATGGGCTTGAAGCTTGTCCCTCTGCCTCATGTTCCCAACACTGCTCCTCTGCTCAGTGGAATGGCCACACCAGCAACAGAAGTGGAATTCATGGTGATGCACTCCAGACCTAAAGAAGCATGGGGTTTTTAAAGAGACATAACTAAAAATCAAACGAACTCCAAACCATGGGAAGGAAAGTATTCGATTACTAGAATGACTATTTTGGTTACTGATACAGGTAATGGATGTAAGCAATGATGGGATTCAGCTGGTTCATATCAGCTCAGCAGAACTGACACCATTTTTTGGTTGTTAAGTTGAACAACCTGGTTAAAATAGCCCTTGTAATTAGGGTTCTCTCTAAGGTGAACAGTTGGGCAGCCAGAGGTATAAAGCGATTAGATGGGAGTAAACATTTATTTATTCATTTCATAAAACTTGTTGTACTTTTGATGAAATATTACATTTCGATCCCCTTGCATTTGTTACGTCAGTAAAAATACATAAAGAGAAAACTTTCAAAACAACTAGAGAGTGACATGCTGTCATTTGTTGTAGCATCCCACAATTCTGATGAGTGAATTTTGCAATTCCTGAAAGTGTTCAAGGAACTAAAATGTTGTCAGAACAATAGCCATAAGTTCAGCAGAAGTGGAAGAGGGATATCAAAGATGATCATAATATGCTTACAGAAGAGAATTTCTAAACTTCTATTTCCATATTCCTATTTCTAAACTACCATACACAATGACTATTGTCTACCTCTAAAGGAATGAGATCTTACTCCGACAGTGAAATGATGGTGGACGATAGATCACACAGCTAATTATGCTCCAATAAAAACAAAGAACAATGGAAATGAGGACGCCAATCCAGAGGCCATATGGAAATATCTTAAATAAGAGCTTATTTTTTACATATTACTTAATATTTTCATTAGTATTTAAAATCTTTCTTGAAATCTAGTTTTGTGTATTCATTTTATTGTTATTAAATTAAATCTTGTTATTAAACTGCATGAAATATTAAACTACCTTTTACTATATCATTTTTATACTTAAAACAGTCATTATGGGCAACCGATGGATTGTTAAATAATTTGGACCCCACCACTGGATTAAGGAATAATATGTTGCAGTTGATGGTGGTTTCAAACTGCCAACCATGTGGATTGCAGTTCAACTCATAACCATTATTAACCATGGTTCGTGGGGGAAATGAGGAGGGAGCCAATAATCCCAGGGAAAACAGAAAAAGAAGAGATCTAAAATAGATGGTGAGGATGGCATAAAATACCTGGTGTAGTTAGATAAAGTGCAATGTAACCAAGAGGACATTCAGAGAGATGAATGAAGGTTGAACATGATAGTGGGACAGGAGGAAAGTAAAAGGAAAGAGAGGAAAGAACTAGGAGGCAAAAGGCATTTATAGAGGCATTAATAGGTATGTACATATGTAATTTCATTAATATATAAAGATAGGGATATAGGTCTGTGCACATATATTTATAGGTCAAGTATTAAGGTAGTAGATAGATATTTGGCCTCTACTCAAATCCTCCCTCAACACAAGAACACTTTGTTCTAAAAACCTGCCATTTTGTGATGCTCAACTTCCCGAAAAGAATGCTAAAGACAAAATGGGTGCATAAGTTAATGTGGTGAAAAAGCTGATGGTGCCTAGATATTACAAGATATATTGTCTGGGATGTTAAAGGCTTGAAGGTAAACAAGCAGCCATGAAACATAGAAGTAAGAAAGCCCACATGGAAGGAGCACACCAACCTATGTGATCACAAGATGTCCACAGGATCGGGTATCAGGCATCAGAAGACCCAAAACAAACAACCATTTCAGTTGGAATGAGGGAGAGTCAGACTGGAGTCCCATAGCCCAGCTGTAAACAATTGAACATCTCCTCACAGAAGGGTCACAAGAAAGGGACAAACCATCCAGGATGCACTATAGCACTGACAGAACAGAGAACATGCTCTAGTACTTTAATGCTTGCCCGCCACTCCTGGCATCATGGCTCCAGTTCTGGCTTACAAATCTGACGAGCAAAACTTGTACATGGTACATATAAGAACTCAGACACACAGAATCCAGGACAGATAAACCCGTCAGGACTAACAATGAGAGTAGCAATATCATGACAGTAGGGGAAAGGGGGGGAGGGAGAGAAAAAAGGAACCAATCACAATGATCAAAGTACAAACCCCAACCCTCTCACCAGGGGACAAACAACAAAAACATGGGTGAAGGGAGACAGGTGGTATAAAATATGAAAACAATTTATAAATTATCAAGGGTTCAAAAGGGTGGGAACATGGGGTGGGAAGGGGGGGGTGAAGGAGCTGATACCAAGAGCTCAAGTAGAAAAATATGTTTTGGAAATGATGGCAACATATGTATGTACAAATGTGCTTGATACAATGGATGTGTGGATTGTTATAAGAGCCCCCAATAAAATGATTTATTAAAATTTTAAAAAATAATAGAAAAAGGTTATATCTTCATTTTGCTTCACAGTTGATTTGCAATTTCTCCTACCTGATATTGTTTATGGGATATTGATTATGATTATGAGAGCTTGTAAGTCTACCTTCAGCCTATAATTTATTAGATATGCTAAAATGGGAGTTAAGAATTGCCTGAAAATGAAAGCCTTTTTGTTGAAGCCAAGATACAGTAAAAGGATTCAGAAAGCAACCTGGGCATCAGAACTACCCAGAACCACCACGAGAACAAGAGTTATATATTTAAACAGAAGATTTGCAGAGAAAAAGGCTGTTTGACCTTTTAAAATTTGGAGCAAGCAGTTTGCCCCTGGATGCATCAGGCCAAAAAAGTCCCCACTTTGGGCCTGACAGTTTGGTGTGCTCATCGTGGTAAACATTTGGATCAAAATGACAGGTACAAACCAAGAGAAGCAGCAGAGCGATGGACCTCCCAACCCACAGAACAAGTACAGTTGAGTGCTTTTGTGCAATACTCTGGCTTGCAGAGTGTGGTGCTTCTGAGTACTTAATCGGGGAGTTGGGGCTTGCTGACCCACTAAAGTGGAGTTGAATACGTTTGGAGTGAGGTTTACTGGAGCAGGGAGCCACCGGGCACTTAATTCAGGGAGCTAGGCTTGCTGACACACGGAGCTTGGGCTGAATGCCTTCAGGTTGAGGCTTACAGTGGAGTGTAGACCTCTTTGGGTGCTGGTTAGCAGACCTGAAAGCTCTTTGTAACATGTTCTGATAAACAAATCAATCCTGAGATTTTTTTGCTGACATTACAACTTGCTAACATCCTTAATAAACTTGTAATCATGAATTCTCTCTTTGAGTTCTGTGTGGCCATAACAATGAATATTAGACCCTAGAGATTAAGGAGAGAATATTAATTCATACAACACAAATTGGACAACATCATTCAGACCACTCCATTACAGATTCATGTGCCTCATTTGCATGCTTCTAGCAAGTCATTGATGAAAGTTATGGATAGAAGAGACAGACTAAGTCATGGGATTACACTGCAAGGATATTAAAGAAAAAGAGAACAAATCCAATTGTTTCTTCTCCTAAGATTTGGAAAAATCTCAAAGAGAAATCTATGAAAATTTGGATGTGGGCCATAATGCAATGAGATTCGAGGGCAAACGTATACCTTGGCACTCTATAAGATCTCAAATAAGACAAAAGTCACTTGTTACACCCACTTTCGTATGCTTCCTCTACCTGGTCCACAACATCCCCAAAGGAGATGAACAGTGGCCTGATTCCTCCTGCCTGGGAGACCCTGCTAACTATCAGAACTGGAGGCTTTTTCTAAGTGCCTCACCAGAAAATGGTTTACCTATTTCTACCCACAAAAAGGGCATGGGGGGAGGGGCTGATCCCCAGTGGCATAGTGGTTGTGCGCAGGACTGTGGCTCACTGGGATGGAGGTTCAATTTCAGCTCCACAGGAGCAAAGGCTGGGCCTCCTACTCCCACCACCAGAGGGCAGTGATGCAAAAAAAACCAAGCACAAACAAAAAAAGGGCATGGGGGCATCTTCCTCTACTCCTTGAGGCACTGTGAAATTTTGGATAAGGCAACCAAGAAAAATATACCTCTAAGAGCTAACAATAGGAATGCATGTAAAGGATCTCAGATGTCATACAACAAGAAAATAGCTCCAAATGTTGGCTGAAAAGTCATAAAAGGGGCTTTTTATACTAGGCACCAGAGCATACTATACGATAATTTCCATTTCATCCATTTTTGTGTATATATATGTATATATAGGTATATATATATATATGTTTACTGATCTTTTGATATGAGCTAAATCTTATTCTAGGTGACAGTGATCAAGCAATGACCAAAATACATAAAAGACACTCTTTCCTCGTGAAGAGGTCTTCTGGTGGATGATGAAGTAAATAGAAGGGAAAAATAGTTAAAAGCAGGGTATACTAGATTATCAGTGCAATGGAGCCAAACAAGGAGGGGGTGGGCAGTGCAGGGGGCATGTATTGCTATTGGAAATAGGTTGGTCAGATTAGGTGATATTCCAGCAGAGATACGAAGAAGGAATTAGCTTAGTGATGATGTGGGGGGAAGCATTCTAGGGAAATCTTACATAAGGGAAGTAAGAATTGACTCAATGGCAGGGACTTGGGAGTTTGATAAAATTCGTTGATAAATTGAGAAGATAATGAGGATCCCTGGTGGTGTAGTTGTTATTATATGTTTGACTGCGATCCCCATTGTTGGCAGTTTGAACCTCTTAGCTGGTCAAGGAGTGGGGAAGACTGGGCTTTGTACTCCACAAGCAGAGTCTCAGAAACCCACAGGGAGTCGTTCTGAGTCAGTGTTGATCTAATGGCAATTGAACTTGAGTTTTGAGTATAAAAAGGAAAGGAAGACATTTTTGATTCTATAGATTTTTAAAATGTTGCAGAAAATATAAAGAAAAAACAAGTAATAGACTTGTAGCACCAAAAAGCTTACCAGATAGGATTCACAAATTAAAATTTGCACCTATAATATATAAATAATTCTTTAAAAGGGGAATGAAGAAACTAGCAGGAAAAACAGGCAAAGGACAAGACAAGGTAATTTACACAAGAAGTCATGCAAATTGTAAAAAATGGACTAAATAATATCTAAATTCTCTATTACTCACCAAAACAATGAAAAAAGTAACACTGACATAAGTGTATGCCAATCAGATTGACAAAAAAATTTTACAATACCAGAAATACCTATGGTGTGGGCCTTCGGGTCAATTGTGATTACTATAGTTTTCTTGGAAAGGAAATTTAATTATTTTTTTAAAAACAGAAACAAAGACATATGTATCTTCCCTTTGGCCCCTGGGGCTTCTGCATCACAGACAAAGCTCTAGTTCATAAGGATGTGAGCATATGTGTGCTGAGGAAACAAAGCAAAGCCCCAACAATAAGAGATTACTTAAATTATGGGCCATACATACCTTAGAGCAGCAATTCTCAGCCTGTGGGTTGTGACCTGTTCGGGGGTAAAATGACCTTTTCATAGGGGCCATCCAATTCATAACAGTAGCAAAATTACAGTGATGAAGTAGTAAAGAAAATAATTTTATGGTTTGGGGTCACCACAACATGAGGAATTGTATGAAAGGGTTGAGGCATTAGGAAGGTGGAGAATCACAGTGACCTTCGACTACGATGCAAACATTAAGAAAAGAATAGATGGGAGCTGCACTGGGTGGACTGGAGAGTTTCCCTGACTATGTTTTTGAGCAAGGTTGTCCGTGATAAAATGTTATACAATGATGCTAAATCCATCCTGTGTCCCTGATCACACGTTTGTAGATGATTATGTGGACATGGAAAAAGGATGGAATGGTATGTTCTAGTTGTTCACTTTGCTGGTAGCGATGAATTAAGGAAAAACAAAAGCAAGCAAACAGTAAAATATAAGATGCACCAAACAAACAAAAAATCTTAATAAGAAAGTCAACAAAGATTGTAAACAGAATTGGACTTCAACTCAGGTGGATTTCAAATGACAGCTCTCTTCTTGACTACCCCAGATTCCTAGTACTGCTATAAGAAGCTCATGGATGTGAGGTTTTAAAGAAAGCAAAGCCAATTTCTCATACTTCTCACAGCTAAAGCCCAATTCAAGGTTTCATGGTTGATTTCTTCCTTATTTAGAGCCCAGGGTTTTGCTTGACTCCATGGCTTGTAGGAATTCCTCACATGCTGTCTGCCTGCATGATGTGTATGTGTCCCCATCTATTCCACTCTTTCTATAACTCAGAAGCAGTGAGGTTTAGGATACACTTTACTCCGGTATGGATTCATTACTATAACAAAAGAAGAGACTCATTTCCCAACAGGATCACCTCCCTAGGCACAAGGATCAAGGATTCAACACACAATGCAATCTATACCATTGATCACAGATTTCCTGGAATACCATTGTATAGATATGCAAGGCATATGTTGTGCCATAGTTAATGACTGATGCTTTGTTTGTTGTTTTGTTGTTTTTTTTTGTTTTGGGGGTGTATCACTACCCTCTGGTGGGAGTAGGAGGCCCAGCCTTGCTCCTGGAGAGCTGCTGCTGGATTTGAACCGTCAAGCCAGTGGTCCGCAGTCCCGTACTCAACCACTATGCCACCAGGGCTCAGCCCCTTGATGCTTTCTCTTTAAATACCAAAAATCTATTCCTTTTCTAAAGTGAGAAGAATCTTGATAATAATTGTTTTCTGGTCACAAGTGGCGAGATTCTCTTCTTCTCTGCAGTCAATGCTCATAATTGATTTTTTAAGATCATGTTATTGGGGGCTCTTACAGCTCTTATAGAAATGCATACATCAATTGGATCAAGCATAATTCTACATTTGTTGCCATCATTATTTTCTAAATATTTGCATTCTATTTGAGTCCTTAGTATCAGCGCCTCTTTTTAGCTCCCCCCATGCTCTTGATCCCTTGATAAATTATACACTATTATTAACTTCATACCTTACATCGACTGCTGTCTCCTTTCATCTGTTGTTTCTTCCCTCTCCCCCCCCCCATCTTCCCTCTACCCTCCTGGTATTGCTACTCTCATTTATGTTCCCTAGTGGTTTTTCTGACCTGGATTTGGTGTGTCCTGAGCTCTTGTCTGTACCAGTGTACATGTTCCTACCTAAACCTCATTGAAAGGCAGGACTGGGGTCATGATAGTGGGGCTGAGGAAGCCACAAGAAACCAGAGGAGGAATATTGTATGTTTCATCAGTGCTATATATCACTGTGGTTAAATCATCCCTTCCTTGTGAATTGCTCCTAATTCATTCAGAAGGTTATTGAATGACTTTATCTTAAATTCTTTCACAAGAAAGGAGTATTGTCAAACTTTTAGACATTTGTGGATTGTTTCAACTAATAGCAGACTTGTATTTATGTACTTTTTAGCATTTTATGTCAGATGTCAAGTTTGAACTTCACAGTTCTGATTGAGTTATATATTTACATTCTTGAATTCTATAGAAAAATTACACTGTTGCAGAAGATCGAACGTGTTTTTTTTGCTTTCAAAGATATGAAAATGCATATTATACATTGAATTTCTAAGATGTATTTATTTGTTGCCATCTTTTATTAATCCAGTGTAGCTGTTTCCAGCATATCCTCTCTTACCTTACACTGGAAACAATGGGACTACCTTTTGTTGATTTATTAATCACATCATTAATTTACAACTCCAACTTATCCAAGAGTGTGCACATATTTACAAGCTTTGCCTGATTTAAGATTTTTCCCTTGCCTACAATCTGGTGTGCTTCTAAAATTTATAAAACTGTCTGGCTTGTCTCATTGTGGAGATGATGAAATGTTTTTACATAATTCTGGGCCTTTGAGATGTCTCAACTAACAATATTGACTTTCTGTTATTTTTGCCTTTAAAGATACTAACAATGGCAAATATCGGAAAGAATATGGAGCAACTGGAAATGTGGAACTTAGATACCCTTTTAACACAGAACTAAAGCCACCCGGCAAAGTCCACTGCAATTGTAGAAGCATGTAAGTACAGTTGACTCATGACCGTGGATCAAAGATTCAACTGGAATATTTTCCTGACTCTTGTAGCTGCTGGAGCTGGTTAATTGGGAAGGAGGAAGACAAACCCAGAAGCAAGAAGATGAAGCAGAAAGAGTACAGCTGTGGATTCAGAGGCAGACAAATCCAAAGTGAGCTGATAGGTTCTGAGGCCCAGGTATGGCAAGCAGTGTGATGCACTAGATGCATGATCTAGAACAGTAAGGAGCAAACAAGCTCTCTACGGTATCTTTTTATGTAGGAAATAGTCCACACTGCTAAGGAAACTTCAATAGGGCTGTGAGCTGAGAAATCCTCCCACAGTTGCTTGCCTGCTCATGCCAGATGCCATCATGTTGTGGTTGTTAGGTGTCATCGAGTGGGTTCTGACCCATAAGGACCTTGTACACAAAAGAACAAAACCCGGTTTGGTCTTGTGCCATCCTAAAAATCATTTCTAGGCTTCATCCCATTGTTGCAACCCTGGTGTCAATGCATTTCCTCCCAGGCCTTTCTCTCTTTGGCTGGCCCTCCACTCTGCCAAATGTGGGTTTCCTGCAGTCTTCTTTATTCAATGTCCAACTTTCACATGCATATGAACTAAATGAAAATGCCATACCTCAAGTCAGGTGTGCTTTCATTCTCAAAGTAATATCTCTGTTTTTCAATACTCTGAAGAGGTCTTGTGCAGCAGATTTACCTAATGCAAAATATTTTTTTGATCTCTTGACTGCTGCTGCCAAGAGCATTTAACCCAAGCAAGGCAAACCCTTGAAAACTGCAACTGTTCCTCCATTTACCATGATGTGTCCCATTGGCCCAATTGTGAGAATTTTGGGTTTTACATGGAGTCATAATCCACACTTAAGGCAGTAGCTTCAAGTCCTCCTCACTTTCAGCAAGCAAGCTTGTGTTATAGGCACATCAGAGGTTGTTAACATGCCTTCCTGCGATCTTGATGTTGTATTCTTCATATAAACCTATTTATTTGATGATTTTCTTGGCATAAAGATTAAATGAGCATGTCGATAGCATACAACCCTGACATACACTTTTCCTGATTTTAAGTCATGCCGTATTGTTATGTTTTCACCATTGACTCTTGATCCTTGTGCAAGTTCCACGTGAGCAAATAAAGTGTTGTGGAATTCTGATTCTTCTTAAGGTTATTCATAGTTTGTTGTGATCCACACAGTCAAATGTCTTGGCTTAGCCCTTATCTGATTATATTATGATAGATTATATCATGGCTGGGGTGGAGGTGTTACTAGGCCAAATAGACACAAACCCTAACTATCATATTATTAATTACATAATTTTGAATGGTAAGAGGATGTTGGAATTAGGTGTCCATCATTAGGTGAATAAGTACAGTGGAGTAGTAGTAGTGGTTTCACACTCAAAATATTGAGGTAAAAACTATAAGTTATCAGCAAGGTATATGTGATTAGCTTCAAAAGAGTTTCTTGAACATTTTCTAGAAATTGTGGCAAGATATATAAAACTTAAAAGTTAGCATTGAGTGGAAGATAAAACTAAGCAAAATGATATCTATAATTTAATGTCCTTTTGTGTCTATTATAAGAACACACCTATATGAAGGGGTTTCAAAAGTTCATGAAAAGATGTAACTAAAATTTAATCAAATTTTACCATGAGCATAAGCAGGAATGTGAGTGGGGATTATGAATAAGAGGAAAAAATAAAGATAAAATAAAATTAAGAAGGAGCCTTCAAAGTTATAATAGTGTTGAAATAGTACTGTCAACTGAGGAATATGATTAACTCACTTTTCTACTGCTGCATTAAAAAAAGACGAAGAGCATCAAAGTTCCATGTAATATTGAGTGGGAGTAAGTCAGAGACTGACACAGAGCTTGAATTGTCAGGATTATGCTGGACCAGACAGTGCTTTTGTTGTTGCCATCTTTTTACTTATTTTTCTTCAAAGCCATTTTATTGGGAGTTAATATAGATATCATATCACTCCATAGTTCAAATGACACCAAGCAGTATTGTACAGTTGGTAATACAATCAATTTGAAAACATGTTTTTTTCTCCTTGAACTCCTTTATATCAGCTCCCCTTTACCCCCATTGCTTTTTCTGGTTTTTTTTTGGGGGGGTTGCTTGTTTTTTTTTGTGGCATCACTGCCCTGGTGGGAGTAAGAAGCCCAGCCTTGCTCCTGGAGAGCTGCTGCTGGATTTGACCCATCAACCCTGTGGGTCACAGTCCCGCACACAGCTACTGTGCCACTAGGGCTCAGCCCTACCCCCATTTCTGTACCCCACTGGAATCCTTGTCATCTCTACAGCTTCATCAATGTTGTGTTTCATATACCCCAAACAGAAGAAATAAATAACAAAAAATCAATAGAGCTACCCACAATGACACAAATACATCAGAGAAAAACCCAAATATAAAAAAGCCAACAGAAAATGCTGAAAACCAGATCTGATCAGACCCAAATGTGCATCAGAGGGGGGATGAACTCACAAGGCTTTA
Organism: Nesogale talazaci; assembly: GCA_004026705.1. NCBI lineage: Eukaryota > Metazoa > Chordata > Mammalia > Afrosoricida > Tenrecidae > Nesogale > Nesogale talazaci. The sequence goes on along the minus strand of PVJH01000317.1, from coordinate 93,542 downwards.
ACCGTTCAGTGCAGGTTTATCATTCTGATCTCCTATAGACATCTCTTCAATCCTCTGTTTAGTAGGCTGTGGCATTTACATTTCAGGTCATCAACTTTGTATTTAAGCTATTGATCAATCCCACAATAGCTTATCCTTCCCCTCCTCTTTGGTTTCTCTTGTGGATGACTTCCATTTCACCAAAGTTAACAAACACCTGCCAAGGGTCTCGTGATATGGGTTCAGCAGACTTTTGAGATGGAAAAGGTAATCCTGTCCCTTTCAGAAATTTGAAAATAACTGAGAGTCATACATTTTTTTTTACAAACAAGTTAAATCAGCACTATGTGAATAATATCCTTTAAATTAAAAAAAAATTACTTCAGTCACAGGTATATACTATAAGTGTCCTTATGGCTCAAGAGTTACAGTTTGCTGACTCCTCTGCTGGCTCATTACTCTATCTTCCTTCCATAGCTCTCCTCCACCCCCCTTGACAATTTCCAAAGTCTATTGCCTTTAGTATGAGAGTCCTTATCTTGTTTTCCCCCTTTATTTCAGTGTTCTCATATAATATTTGGTATTTGGTTAATTCCAATCAGCATAAAGCTCTCCAGATCTATCCATGCCTTGAGGTGCATTGTGGTTTTCTCAGTTTCACCCCCTTGAGTTCTAGTAAGTGATCCATTATGTGCATGCAGCACTGTTCACAATAGCAAACTGATGGAAAAAACCCAAATCCTCATCAATAGGGAATGAATAAAGAAATCCCGGTGCATACACATAATGGAATACTTACTCTCACCCAGTGGAAACAACAATGAGGAAACCACAAAGCAAGTTTTGGGAAGGGCAGCCATGAAGGACATTCTGTTGACTGAAATCAGCCAAACGACAAAATGAAAGCAAAAAGATTCTCAACTAGATGAACTGACAGAGATCCTGTAACAATGAGCTCAAATGGATGGAACTAATCTGGAAGCACCTCACAACAACAACAACAACAACTGTGGGATTTATCAGGGAAGAATAATGTATACACCTTGGAATATAAAAATATGAATGAATGAGTCTTAGAAGAAAGACCATGATGGCAAAGCTTGGACTTGTTTGTTTTGGACATGTCATCAGGAAAAACTGATGACCACTAAAGGACATCATGTTTGGTATGGATTCAGCAACAACAATAACACTTTTTAGTTTTTTTAAATGAAGAAAACCATCAATTAGGTGGACTGACACAACAGTCTGAATAATGGATTCAAACATTTCAACAGATGGTGTAGGTCCAGACAATTCATTCAGTTATACATACATAAGGTTGTCACCAGGAGAAGACCCAATGATTATTAACAATAACAATGACAGTGTTGTTTGGACTTCTTCCTTCAGTACCACTGGTTATTGCTTACATGCTTTCTTTTGAAATGGTTGCATGCTAATTGTTTTTGACACAATTGCTCTTTATATTCTTTTTTTGTGGGCATCATTGCCCCCTGGTGGGAGTAGGAGGCCCTGCCTTGGTCCTGGAGAGCTGCTGCTGGATTTGCACCACCAACCCTGTGGGTCGCAGTCCCGCACACAACCACTATGTCACCGGGGCTCAGCTCTCCTTATATTCTTTCCATCTTCTTTGGATGTTTCATTTTTAACATGCAAAACTATGCCATCTGCATATTTTCTGTGATATTTTGGGTCCCCTACAAGTAGAAACCTACTGAAGGACACCTAATAATATCATGTCACAGGCTTTCAATGAGTCTTTCTCCAGTTCTGAAGCCAAGATCGCCTGCAAATAGTCTTGTTCTCATATTATTTGATTTACATTGAGGTTCCACATGAGCAGAATTAAATGTTATGAAACTCCTATTCTTTGCAGTGCTATCCATCTTGTATTGTGATCCACAAAGAAGAGTGCCATTGTGTAGCTGATAAAACACACACATATGTCATTGGACATCAGCAATGATAATCCACATTCAATGTTTTCTTCTGAATTTGATTTGAAATTCTATAGTTGCTTGTCAAGGCATGGATGCAATCATCTGAATCATGTTCAGTGAATATTTACCATTGAATTCCAAATTCTATTCGAACACCTTCCTTTGGAATGGACATAAATATAACTCTCTCTTAATAAGCTTTATTCCACATTTCTTGACAACCAAGTGCTTTCAGAGTTGCACCTGTTTGTTGATCCATCTCAACTAGCACTTCACCAAATGGTGGAAAGAGTTTTGCTTTGCCCCAGTGTTTTTAATAGAGTTTGGACTTCTTCCCTTCATTATCATTAGTTCTAGAGCATATGTTTATTCCTCCTCTTTCTTCATTTTATTGGGGACTCATGCAAATCTTCTCACAATCATACATACATCTTTTTAAAGGATACTTCCATTTTTACTAAATATTTTATTTGGGGTATCTTACATCTCTTGTCATAATCCATACACTTATCCATTGTGTCAAGCACATTGATAAATATGCTGCCATCATAATTTCAAAACATTTTTCTACTTGAGCCCTTGAGATCAGCTGGCAATTTCCCACCCTGCTCATCCTCATGAACTCTTGATAAGTATATAGATTAGTATAGTAAGTATTATATCTTACATTATCCTCTGTCTACTTTCACCCATATTTTTGTTGTTTGATACCCTGGGAAGTGTTATATGTTGATCCTTGTGATTGATTCTGCGTTTCTTCCCTAACATTCCCCTTATCTTTCTATTATCTATTCTCGTTGTTGGCCCTGAGGGGTTTCTCTGTCCTGGATTCCCTGGGTTATGGGCTCTTATTTGTAGCAGTGTGCATCTTGTGGTCTAATCGGATTTTTAAGGTAAAATTGAGGTCATGATAGTGGAGGGAAGGGAGCATTAAAGAACTAGAGGAAGTTGTGTGTTTCATCAGTACTATACTACACCTTGATTGGCTTATCTCTTCCTTGTGATCCTTCTGTGAGGGGATGTCCAATTTTCTACAGATGGACTTTGTGTATCCACTCCCACCACTCCTGCATTCACATTGAATATGATTGATTTTGTTCTGGGTCTTAGATGCACGATACCTGATCCCATTGACTTATCATGATAACACAGGCTATTGTGCTTCTTCCATGTGGGTTTTGCTACTTCTCAGATAGATGACAACATTTTTATGAAGGCTTTAAGACACCTGATGCTATATCTTTCGATAGTCAGGCATCACCAACTTTCTTCACCACATTTGCTTATGTATCCATTTTGTCTTCAGTGATCATGTTGGGGAAGTGACCATCACAATGTATATTCCTTCTTGTACTGCTTCCACATCACTCATTTTTATTAACTCAGAGAATCCTTCAGAATCCACCTAGAGGCTTGGATGAATTGCAGAAGAGACAATGAAATGTATTCTTACATAAAGTGGAAAGAAGAAAAAATGAAGCAAAGCTCCATAGAAGACTCCAAAGAACAGCTTGCAAAGACAAGCTAAATATTATGAAGAAATGTGAAAAGACCTGACTGCATTTAGAAAACCAAAAGGGAGGAAATCACTCAGCTTTTCTCAAACTTAAAGAATGGAAGAAAATATCAAGTCTTGAGTTTTGTACCTAAATGATGATAATTAGCAGGGAATACATGGGCCAGCAGAATTAACAAAGGAAGCACACTCTGTGGAAAATAAAATAGATGAATGGGACCTATTCAAAATAAAGCTATTGTGTACATGGAAAGACTTTATTAAAATAGTAAAAAGTGAGCTCCCAGACTGGGAAAAGATATTTAGTAACAACATAACAGACAAAGCACTAATTATTAAAATCTACAGAATTTTATAGGCTCACAGCCCTCTGTGAAAATGGATAAAAATTGATTCGCAGAGGACGACACTCGAATGGCTAAGAAATACATGAGGAAAAGCTCCTGGTCATTAGTCATCTGGGAAATGCAAGTCAAAACCACCATGAGATACCGCTTAATGCCTATTACTGTAGTTCTTTAAAAAAAAAAAACTGGGAACAACAATGTTGGAGAAGGGTGTGGTGAGATAGGAACTCTTATTCACTGCTGATGGACTTGTACTATGTGCAGCCACTATGGAAGATGATATGGCAATACCTAAAACAGATGGCAAATGAACTACAATTTGTCTTAGCAATACCATTACTGGACACATAGCCAAAAGAAATAAGAAATAGAGCATGAACATATATTTGCTCCCACATGTTCATTTCAGCACAGGTCACAATAGGAAGCGGCTGGAAACAGCCTAAATTCGCATCAGCAGGAGAGTGGATTAAGAAAATCTCTGGTACTTACACACAATGGAATATTATTCACCTTTAAAAAAACATCTATGAAACCATGAAACACCTCAAGTTGTGGAGGGATCTGGAAGAAATGCTGAGTGAAGTTAGTCAATCGCAAAAAGACAGATATTATATGAGCTCACTGCTGAAGAAACAAGCAGCAGAACGGGTACAAACTGAAGTGTGCAGAGCATTTAGTCTTTTGACTGGGTAGCAGATATCCTGTGGAGGGCCAGACCAGTGCCAATGAAGCACACATCAACTGCTCTGGATAAATACGTTGAAATTCGCTTGGTTGGAGGGCACCTCATGACAGCTGGGATCAAATGGTTGGGGGAAGGAGGCGGTGTGGTCTGATGAGTGGATAGCCATGTGGATATGGGGTGAAGTCCCCAAGAGAGGAAGGCATCCCTGTCAAAGGGATGAGACATACTGATGGGAGGGGAAGTGTAGGATAAGGCAGAGGGGATGGTCAAGTCAGGATGAACAAAAGTACATATCTGTTTTGGGGAGTGGGAAGGGTGGACTGAGGGGCAAGTATGGGGCAGGAGACACTGAGTATGTCCGTCATCACTAGGTAGGAAGGTTTTTGTGGCATGGAGTTGGAGAACAGACTTGACTTTGGGCATCTGGGGGTGTCCTGGAACCCCAAGCTCGATGCCACAGAACACTGGGATACTGAGTTTTGGATTTTCAGGGTGCATGGCATGCTCCAGAGGCTGCTTCAGTTAGACTCCAGCTAAGAACGTTGCTTGGCAAACTTAAAACTCTCCCCAGACACTCATAACCTGAAGTCTTATGTCAGAAAGCACAAGGTGTCTGAGGTAGAAGAAGATAGCAATACAAAGAGTTGGTTGGCAAACCAACGAGGTCTTGGTACATCTAATACCCAGAATAGTGTCTTAAGAGATATTACCCTTCAATAGCAACTCTGTTATATTCTACTTATGCTTGCTTATATTAGGGCATATATCATAGGTGCATCACCTTGGGGATCACCCTCTTGAAATGGAGTTATTTGTTGCTTCATTGTTCAGTAAATGAAATCTAGGGATATTGGGCCTTCAGGGAAAAAAACTCTAACAGGGATTTGGGGAAGGGGGATATTAGAGGAGTGGCGGAGATAAGAGAGAGATGATGTCAAGTTGGGGAAGGAAAAGTATGTTTTGGAAACATGTATGATTATGGTATAATTCCAATAAAGGGTTTGACATAACTGAATCATGGAATTATATGACATATGTACTGGCTGACAAATTACAGCAAATAAAAAATGGCATAGATGTAGGAATGTCTTTGAGCCCCACACGCAATCCTAGCTCCAAATCAGTTCTTACATTATGGTCCTACTACATACTCACCTTCATGAAATGAAAATGTGAAGGAAGCAGATGGTACCCAGCAACCAATCAGAATACTGTCTGGGGTTTTAAAGGCTTGTATTCACACAAGCAGCCATCTAAGTGAGGAGTCAATTAAGTCTACACAGAAGAAGCACACCAGCTGTTGTAATCTAAACATGACAATTATGAAACTTGAGTATGGTGAGGAGAAAAGCATCAGAACAAAAAATATGAATTCTCAATTTGTGGAGGGCTATGAGGACTGGTGAGAGTCCAAAATCCATCTGCAGAGTACCTGGCCAGACTGAGCCACTGGCAGATCTTATCTAGTCTCAGGTAAGAGTCCTGAACAGTCTTCTTGATTATGCTGGATTGACCTTGATACTTGGCCAGTTGACTGCCCAAAAAACATGATCTGAATTTGTTCTTGACACAAGTATCTCTTACTGGTTCCATGAAAGAAATTTCTTCCCTGACTTTTTGAATGTTGATTGAGGTCTTTTCCTTCTTATTCAATACTCCCATTTTTGTCTTTATACTGTTATATTTCTACTTTTACCATCAAATCATGATTTTACTTTTTATTGCTTTCTGTTTGGTCTTCCAGCTGTGAAGTACAGGCCAATGAATGCATAATAATAATAATAACAGATACAGGGATATAGGGGATACAGAGATGATATGTGTGGGAGGGGAGACAGGGAGCAAAGGGGATTTTGGAAGTAACTCATGAAGACAGGAGAGGAGAGGGAGCACTAGAATGGATTGTGATTACATAAATTATTTTAAAGGCTATTTTCCCATGGGGGAATGCTTTAAATTTGATGTTGGGGTGATTGTACAATTCTCCATGATATGATTGAGTGATAGAACAATTGAATTATTATTTTTAAAAGATAATTAAACTGATGAGTATGGGCCAGTTGTTCCCTCCATAGCATGATTATTGTGATAATATTTAGCATAAATACAAGTGAAGGCAACACTTTTTCTAATACTAATGTAAAACAAAATTAGCATTATCCTAAACCATTAAGACAAAATTAGAAATATAAAAGCAATAGGAGCAAAAGCTAAAAACTACCTAATGGTCCATAGTGAGTAGGAGAACAGAAGTGTAGTTTTACAAAGAATTAAAAGCAGTCTTTGAATTTTGAAAAGACAATCTTAAACTACTAGACACTAAAAGTCACTCAAAAATATGAATGATCAGAAAAAGTGATTTGTATTCAATAGAACAGGAGAACTTCTCTTTCTTTTCCTACACTACCAGTGACTATAAGAGCTTATGAATGGCCTACATTCCTAAGAAGGTAAGATGAATATGGTTCAAGAATATCAGACATAGAACATTCTGCATGATGACATTAGCAAGTTTTTAATATCTCAAGTTTTCAATGCTGTCAATACCCCTATTTTTTCATTGTATTTATTTTTCAATGCACTTTCTCTTGTATGTCAAAATAGTGCCCCAGTGTGGTTTTTTTTTAACCTTGTGGCTAAATATTGGCCTGCTCTCTGCAAGGTTGGTGGTTCAAGCCCAATACATACTCCTCAGGTGAAAGATGAGGCTATCTACTCCTTTGAAGCCTGGAAACCTGAGGACATTTGGGGAACAATTCTATTCTGTGTGGAAGAGCTGCAAGGAGTGGGAATTGACTGGGCAGCTGTGAGTTTGGGTTGGAGTTTTTGGGGAGGTAAAACAGTGCCATCGAAGAGGAGGTGGACTTTCCTTGGATCCCTGAGCAGATAAACTCATGATATGATATGATATCATGAGCTCTCCAGCAAACTATTTAAATTATCCAAGGTAATGTTCAAAGTGTTTCAAGTAGAAATTTTCCAGGATAATTTTTCACACTGAGCTTGGACTCATCAGCAGTGCCTTCGTGGCATAAGGGCCTATGTAGTCAAAAACAGGCTTTCATTACCACTCTGACCTATGGTGAGATATCCATTCCTTATGGATAGCATGATTTCCATTTCAATCCATTCCACAAATATTTCATATGCATTGGCAATGTGATAGATACTATGCCAGGTTCTTTTATTCAATGCAGGAAGCAAAAGGAGCTTTCTGTCTGTTTACTCTGTTTACTACTAGATTAGGTATTCATTTATCTGTTCAACAAACATTTACGAAGCAATTCTTACATATCAAGTAGTGTTCATACTGTGGTTGCTCATGCAAGCAGGAAGTTGTGCCCTAATTGTTTTTGTGTTCTAGATAAGGAGACAGAAAATAATTAAGTAAAGAAATCACTTCGGATATTTCTGAAGATAACAGTGTAGGAACAAGTGATGTGACAGCCAGGGAACAGGATTCCAGTGAAGAAAATAGAATGTGAGTGAGCCATGAAGGGTGAGTGAAATGGAAATGAACTTGACAAAATGGGTAGAGTGTCCAGTCATTCTTTAAATTAAAGGGTAGATGTCTATGGGTATCTTTGTTAACATTAAAACCAGTTGCCTTCAAATCAACACTGGTTTATGGTGACCCTATGTGTTTCAGAGTGGACCTGTGTTCCAGAAAGTTTCCAATGGCTGATTTTGAGGTTGATCACCTGGCCTTCTTTCCAAAGGACTTCTGCATGGACTTGAAACACCAGTCTTTCAACTGAGCATTCAAAAGTGTGAGGTGTTTGTGCCAGTCAATGACTCCATTAGCAAGATGTTGTTGCTCTTGTAGTTGTGGGTTGCTGTCATATTGATTCTGACTGCATGTGTTACAAAGCAGAAGGGAGCCATAGGGTTTCCTTGGTTATCTTATTTAAAAAAATCAACCAAATATATTTTATTGTGACTTGGGTGAAAGTTAACATAGCCAATTACTTTCCTACTCAATCTATACATGTTTTTGTTTCATCAGATTAGTTGCTCTGCTGTAACTTTATGCAGCTCATCAGGCCTGGTGCAAGTTTAAAGGGTCAACCATTTAATTTAGTGGCAAGAGCAAATCTTTTACACTACTCAGGGACCCCACATAATTGCACCCTCACACCGTCTTTTTTTCCAGTCAATGATCTCACATTATTTATTGTTGTCTCTTGAAGCAGAATCATAAACACCAAGGAAGAAGCCAGATATTTTCTAATACAAGTTGGATAGATCAGATGGTAGCAAAGTCTTGAGCCTGGGTCAAGGCAGCATGTGTGCCATCACATAAAAGCCTCCTTACATAGCCAGCCTGGTTCATCTCCAATGTCTACTCTTGGAGCTGTAACGGATCTGATTACGTTTTTATTCTCATCCTCTAGGGAATGAGCCCCTGAGGCTTTTGATTTTTGGCCAGGAGTCACTTGATGCTGAAAATCTTATAAGAAGACATTGTGAAGACAGAATGTCTTCATACTCAGAATGGTGGAGAAAAGGACAGCCCACTCACTTTCTGTTCAATTGCTATGAGGGAAAGGAGTGGGAGAATGGGGATGAGAGATGAAGAGTATGCACATGGAGCTTAGTGACCTGGGTTGGAATTATGACTCTATCATTTCGTTACCTAAATAACTTTAGACAAGTCATTCCTCGCCTGGGCTTTAGTTTTCTTGTTTGAAAAGTGAAGAAGATTGACAGTATGTATTTCAAAGAGCTGTCATCAGGATTAAATGAGTTAACACATGGTAGGTGCCTCCAGTACACATTCTAAGAGCTTAAAAGGCATTACATTTTGCTTTTTAATAGTTTTATTGCTGGCATATGCTTCTCATATCATACAAGGTAATCATTCAATTATATTAAAAAGAATTGTGCAGCCATCTCCATAATCAATTTCTGACTATTTTTCTCTCACATGCATTTGTTGTTAGTTCCCCACATCTCCCAACCCACCCCTGCCAAGGCAATGATCGATCCAGTTACTATCCCTATAGATCTATCTATCCTGGGTCTCATAATTAAATTTACAATTCTCTCTAATAGAAAGAAAAGTTTATGTTTATATATTTAAAGGAAACGAGCTAGTCAAGGTATAACTAGTATCACTGATTCCTTTGCAGTTATTTGATGCATATGGACACCATCCCTTTTGTGTGTTCAGAGGAGAGATGGAAAGCTGCTCAATTCTGCTGTGGAGTAAGTGCTACATTGGCTAAGAACTGAATAAACTATTACTACAGGTAGAAGATTCTTGTCTTGACCCTTCTTTCTATGGTCTGGTTAATTTCATTTGTCCACTGATCACAGGCACAGCAACTGCCAGAGGACTTGACTCAGATAATAAATAATTCGCCATGTGGAGGATGCCTGAGTACCAAATCAAAACAATGTATGCTGTTTGGAAGGAACTAACCCAGAGAAAGTGTCCTCAAGAATGCAGGCTGTTGCGGGAAAGAATGAACGTGATGTAAATTAAATGTCACTCCTCCAAGAGGCATAAGTAAAGAAGTGGTTAGGGAGGACAGAACCTTCTTCTCAATACCTCTATAAAGACAGAATTCTGGATAGAGGAACACAGGGGGCACATCCTAGAGACCTAGTTCTTTATTACTAAATACTTTTATTGCGGGCCCTTCCATCTCTTATCACAATCCATACATTCACCAATGTGTCCAGCATATTTGCACGCATGTTGCCAACATTATTTTCAAAGCATTCTCTTCCTGCTTAAGACCTTAATATCAGCTCCTCATGTTCCCCTTCCTCCCCCACCCTCCCTCACTCATGAACCCTTGATAAATTACAGATCTTTATTTCCATATCTTACATCGTCTTCTGTCACCCTTCACCCACTTTTCTGTTGTTCATCCCCCTGGGAGGGGGTTACAATTGATCCTGTGGTCGATCCCTCCTTTCTACCCTCACCTTTTCCTTATCCTCCTGGTATCTCTGTTCTCATTGTTGTTTCTGAGGGGGTTATCTATCCTGGATTCCCCGTGTTGTGGGCTGAGATCTATTTTTTAAGAAACCTAACCCACAAAGCTCAGAAGAAAGACAATGCTTTCTAATACAGTAAAGACTTAGTCTTGGAAACTCACAGATGAACTTCTACTCTGTTCTATTGGGTCACTATAAGTCAGAATCTTCTAGATAAAGTGACTTTGGGTTTCGGTTTAAGCCACACATAAAGAAGCCCTGCTGGTGGAGTGGATTATACCTTGGTCGGATAATCACAAAGTCAGAAATTTGAAATCAGCAACACTTCCCCAGTAGAAAGATAAGGGTTTCTACTCCCCTAAAAATTTAGTCTCAGAAATCCAAAGGAACAGTTTTACCCTGTCTATAGGGTCACTGTTGGTTGTAAGTAACATCATAGCAGTGAGGACTCCTCCCCGCCCCCCGCTTAAAGTTGAGGATATCTGCACCCATAAAGCTGGACAGCATTAGAGACACTATAGCGCACTTGTACTCTGTCCTCTATGGTCACTATGATACAGAATAGACACCATGGCAGTACATTTGGTTTGAATTTTCTATTTGAAACTGAGGAATAATTTACATATGATGCAATTTACTCATTGGAAGTGTAACGCCAGTGGCTTGTAAGAAGTAAATTCATGAAACTGTTCAACTATCCTATTCTAGAACATTTGGCTCACTGCACAAAAGAAATCCCAAATCCACTTGGCATTTGCAGGCAAACCTATTCCCCACAACCCAAACCCAGGTGAACACTTCATAGAAGTGGGCTCAGGCAACATGTATCTGTATTGTTTCAATCATTGTGGCTCAAGGTTCATCCATGTTCACAGAACAGAACAGGCCAGACCTTTGTGTGACTAAATAATATTCCATTATATGGGCTCTAAAGAGTCTAGGCTGCAATGTACCAGAAGCATTGGGCTTCTAACTACAGGTACATTCAATCAAACCTACCCGTTGTTGCCCAGGAGAAGGTGAAACCATCTGAAAGATGTACAGCCTCAGAAACCCTATATAAGTTCATGGTGGGTGAGGAGATGTGGCAGGTGGCATTGTCAGATAATTGGACTAACTGGAAGGTGTTTCAAACCCACCAGCTACACTCAGAGAAAACTCGCCGGCTGCCTTGGAAACCCTATATAGATAGGGCTGCCTTGTCTCAGCATTAACTCCAGGCCAGTGACTTTGGGTTTGAGTTTGGTATGTGAGTTGTATCACATTTTGTTTACTCATTCATGTGCTCGTGGTCATTTAAGTTGCTTCTGGTTTTAGCTATTTCAAATAGTGCTAATGTAAAAAGTCATGCACAAAAAATTTACCTGAACATACTTACAGGTTGTCATGTTTCTTTCAAGGTGCTTAGGAATGGAAGTAGCTGGCCATACTGTTTAAGTCTTTTAACTGTTTAACAAACTGACAGACACTTTCAAAGTAAGTTTGCTGTATTGTATGCTTGCCAGCAATGTATGGGAGTTCCTATTTCTCCATCTCCTTGCCAGCGCTTATTACATTCCTTTTTAAATTATAGCTATATTAGGTGTGAAATGCAGTGCTGGTGGTGCACTGATTACAAGTTGGGATGATAATTCCAAGATCAGCAGTTCAAACTCCTCAGAAACTTACAGGGGCAGTTTTATCCTGTGTTAGTCCAGGTAGACTTTAGAAACAAATTCATAAACATGCATATGTACATAAGGAAGAGGGTTATATACAAGAGGAATGGAACATTGAGAAAGCATCCCAATCCAGTCCTGTTCCAAGTCCATAAGTCCATTATTAGTCCGTATGTCTGATACTGATCTATAAAGTCTTCTTCAGACTCATGAGGCACATGGAATGAAGACAGGACAATCACAGGCCAGTGGGTGCAGAGTCCTGTGTATCCAATGGCAGTAGAAACATCTCAGTGCTGGCAGGGATCTCCCCGTGCCATCCTAAGCATCTAAGCATTGGCAGGAGTCTCCACGTGGCTTCTCCCACCCCCAGAAGTCTGATTCCATCAGGGGAAGCCCATGTGGCTTCTCCTCTGGCTCCTCCAGGTTCCAGAACTAAGGATCTATTAGTATGCTGCCATGTTGTCTTGCCAGCCAAGCATCCCTAGGGACTGATATTTGCATCTTGTCAGTAGCACGTCTCTAAGTCGATGGTTTCTCAACTCAAAGGGGGAAATATCGCAATATTTCCCAGAATTTTCAGAGAAAGTCATGTCCACATAGAGATCTCATTTGCTATCTCCAGACTGACAGGCTAGACTCCACCCCGACACTCTCAATCAAACTGGCACCAGAGTACATGACTGCCACATACCCTGTCCTGTGGAGTCATTCTGACTCAGCCTGGACTCAATGGCAGCGAGTTTGGAGTTGAGGGGTGTGAAGCAACATCTCATTGTGGTTTTGATGAACATTGTCCTAGTGACTCCTGAAAAGAGCCCTGGCACAGTGAGCTCAGAGTTGGACTGCTACCCAGAAGGTCAATGGTTCAAAACTCACAGTGGCTCCATGGGAGAAAGAGAAGGAGACTATCTATCCGCGCCCATAAAGCTGGAGAGTCTCAGAACCCAACGGAGCAGCTCTCCTCTGCTCTACTGGGTCACTGTGAGTCGGAAATGATGAGCAAACATGCTTTGATTTTTTTTTTTTGGTAATGATGCGAGGCTGAGCCTAGCTGGCTCAGTGGTTGAAGTGTTTAGCTGCTTACTAATAGATCTTTCATTCATAGGTGCTCTGTGGGAGAATGACGTACCGACCTGATTTTCTAAGGATTTATAGCCTTGAAAACTGGAATACACTTCTATGTCGCCCAATCGAGTTGTTATGAGTGACAATACCACCACAGCACTAGATTATTTTTCACAGTGATATTCAGTGTCTTCTTTATGTGCTCGTTGGTTATTTGTATATAGTCTGGAAACTTTTCTATTGAGATCCTCTATCCATTTTCTATGTGCTTATTTGTCTTTATTTTTCAGTGAAAGATATCAGATCCTTATCACATTTATGATTTGCAGTTCTCTCATATTTTTTATTTTAATGGGGCCCTTTGAAATACAAAATTTAAATTTTAATAAAGTCATTTCATCCTTTCAACAGTGTCTTTCTAAAAGGAGATTTAAACATTTTGCCAGGTCTATTTTTAATCTGATTGATTGAACTTGTGGCGCTATGCTTAGGAACGCTGCCTAGCCCATAAGTTATAATTTCAGCTCCCACATTGAAGTATTTATTGCAGTGATGAGTGCTTGTGCTATTGTGGTCATGAGTCAGGTTGCATTCCGAAGTTTGGCAGTATGAAGACACGAACTATGAACTACTGCGCAGCAGAGAGCTGGGCCTTTTTACCACTGTGCACAGTTACAGTTTCTGAAAATCACAGGGACATTTCCACCCAGCAATGACTTGGTGGCAGTGAGTTACTTTTCTATTCCCTTTTGGGTTAACTTTTAAAATGTAGTGTGCGTTAGCCATACTTGTTAAAAATCAACTAACCACACAAGCACACAAAAGTTACATTTATCTATATCGATATAATCATCTAAGAATTACATTTTAATCAAAGACTTCCAAAGATCCCACAGAACATTTAGGAGACAGTATTGGCATTGGGTACTTTATTGTACTTTACAAATAGCAATATTTCAACCTCTGGCCAGCTTCAGGCTGAATAAATCTTTGAGGACAAGTGTAGTAATGATTAAAAGAGCAGATCACACACATGGATCAAAGACACATCTTCCAGAGGATAGCCTTGAAAGAATCCTACAACGAGGCAACAAATGAAGATAAGCTATAAACCATAGTCTCATTTTTAAAAGTTGATAATATTTGGAAGAGATTTAGATAAGTCAGAACTCCCAGACATTAGGAATTTGATTTCATTTTTACATGTTCACACTCACACTTTTCTACTGATGTATTTTGTTCCAGCATATTTTAAATAAATGGTAAATTTAATCCATTAAAGGACACCAAAAGAGATTGCTCTTCTGTCTCAAAATAGGCACATTGTACAATGATGATATCAATGTATTTCCTAAACATTTTTCTCCTGGGTAATGATCCATTTACATAAAATGGTGTTCAAAGGTGAGAAGAAGATGACAACAACCTGATTTGGGGATGCTTTATGGTGCTTTGTGGTGCTTTATGTTACATGAAAACATTTATCTTAAATGAGAAGTGAGTACAGAAAGATTCTGATAATAGATATTTTAAGTCTTTTTTGAAAATGGCACAGAGAAGTGAACCAGAAGATTGAGGGGTATCAAAGGAATTTTTAAAAAGTTAAACCAACAAAATAGACCCCAACCTCATTGCCTTTGAATCAATTCTGACTCATGGGTACTCCATTCTTTAAAGTAGAATTACTAGTTCATTGGGTGGACTAGAGGAACAAATTCAGTGATGCTCATATCTGTGTAAGAAAGCACTTTATAGCAAGAGGTTATATCAAGCAAAACATTTCAACCCAGTTAAACTGAAGTCCTTTACTCTGATACTAGTCCGTAAGTCCTTTTCTAGTCCATCAATCCCTCTTTAGACTTATCAGCAATGATGCAGAATGCAAGAAGATCAGAGCAGGAAGATGCAAAATCTTATGGATCCAGAGCTCCCACAAGTCTTCAGCAGGTCTCTGAGTGTCTTATAAGCAGGAAGGTAAAGCAGAGAGAAGGGGGATATTGTTGGAGGTTCCCTCAAGGAGACACCATCAGGTTGTAACCTGATTGACAGGCCAGACTCCACCCCTACACTTCAGATTGACATGAACTTATGTCAATACCACACCTAGCATTCTCTTGATGGCCATCTTACAGAAACAGACGACTGGAACTTTCTTTTATGGCACTACTGTGCGAATTCACCTAGTCAACCTTTTGGCTAGCTCTCAGGGTTAAATGCTTTGCACTACTTGGCAAATAATTTTATTTTTTTAAAGATAGTAACTACTACATCATTTGTGTGCTAAAGGATATGATAAGATATGGGGTTAATTGCCAGAACAAAGTCCCTGAGATTTCATTGATTTGAGCAAATTTAAATCACTAATTGAAACAATAGTCAAGGCCAAATATACTAGGAACATATAGTTAGATTATTGGATAGTGTTGAGTATACATTTGGAATTTGTAAGTCAAATTTTAGCATTAAAAAATATCATTTCCAGCCACATTTACCTATATAAATGGAAACTGCAGAGAGTTAGAGTGAAGAGGGTTAGAGGGGAGGAAAGGACAAGGAAGTTAGAACTGAAGACTATGGAAGATCACAGGTGCTGGGTGGTGGAAGGTATGATGGGTAAAGACAGAATAGAGCTCATAAGGAGATAAAAAATATTTATATATAGTATAGTAATTTTGGAGTCCCCAAATGGTGCAAATGATTACTTTAACCAGCTACTCAGCAAAAGGTGGGAGGTTCAAGGCAATACAGTTCTTTAGATGACAGGTCTGGAGATCAGCTTCTGTAAGCTCACAATCCTTGCGTTTTCCTATGGAGCACACTTCTACTCAGACACATGGGGGTTGCTATGAGTCAGAACTGACTCTATAGTAACTGGGAGTAGGGTAGGGTGGGAGAAATGTGTTTTATAAGTCTCACTGTTAGAAGCAAAAGTATGGTTAGGATGGGTGTAGCAATATAAATAGCCTGGAAAGGGAGCTGATAGTGAGTGGAATACTTGAAAATATGAAATTTTAGAGGCAGGTTAGTTATTAGTATTCATAAAATCCACAAGACAAGATAAAATAATTCTAAAGACTTGGATGTATATGAACCAAGTGTGCAAGGAATAAATAGGTAGATGATTTAGTAAGCCTTATAAGTTTGAAATTCTTAAGATGTGATATTACATAGTTCATGATTGATAGAAAAAATATTTTGAGTGAGAAAATGCCTATGATCAATGAAAAAACATTACATATATAAATTCATTGAACATAGTTCAAACAGGACATATTCATAATATTACATCTTTTATAAGAAGAGGAAGTAAAAATTAATTATATAGATATCATAGATAAGAGGTCAGAAAATGAAAAATAGAATTAACAAAACTAAAATACAAGACAAGAGAAGGGAGAAAATAACAAGAATAAACAATAACATTAATAGCACAGATAGCTCAAAAACTAGTTGCAGCAGTGCATTGACAGGGATATGAGAGAAATTCAAGTCATATTGAGAAGATGTGAAACAAAGGTATTATTGCTGATATCAGATGGATCTTGACTGAAAGCAAAGAATGTAAGACCAATGCTCACTTGTGCTTTGTTGACTATGCAAAGGCACTTCATGGTGTGGATTATACAAAATTGTGAATAGCATTGCAAATAGTGGGAATGCTAAGATACTTAATATTGCTCATGCTGAACTTGGGTACACAGATCAGAACAATGGGATCCTGCATGGTTTAAGATCAGGAATGGTATGTATCTGTGTTCCATATGTTGAGAAAATCATCTTAGAAAACTAAATTATATGAAGAAAAAAGTCGAATCTGTCTATCAGAATAATATCTGAAGTCCTAAAACTTTTTCTTAAAACAAGCAGTGATTTAAATAAAGTGTTAATGGAGCACACACAAAAAAGCCAAGATCCAAGAAGAGAAATAATTAGTGCTTGAGTCACGAGTACCAGATTTACTGAAGGTTATGGAAGACAATGAAAGTCTTACAATCCATTTGCAGAAACTCCATGGGGTTTAAGCCTACACTGAATTCCCTCAGACAAGGAGTAGGAAAACCCTCACCCTCAGAGCATATACAAAATAAATTTACCCACCCAAGAAGGGGGTGTTGTTCTTATCGCCACAGGGTAAGAGGGACTCAACTTCAACCCAATGCTCCAAGATAAGAATACAACACACTATCATAAATCAGGGAACCAGTAGAGATGCCTGTGATGATGGCCCCATTACAAACTAAGTGGACCAACCCCAACCCCTCATCACTCCAGAAAAATTCATTTCTGAGGACAGCATTGAAACAACAGGTTGGGGCTGAGCCCCGGTGGTGTAGCGGTTGTGCGTGGGACCGCGACCCACTGGGTTGGAAGTTCAAATCCAGTAGCACTCTCCAGGAGCAAGGCTGGGCCTCCCACTCCCACCACCGGAGGCAGTGATGCCCCCCCCCCCCCCCCCCCAAAAAAAAAGAAAAAACAAAACAAAAATACAACACAAAAAGAAAAAATCAGGTCAAGGCAAGGGACTTGCCTGATCAGAGCACATAGGAGCCAACAAACGGGGAGGAAAAATTAGTTAGAAAAGGGGGAGGACAAAAGAGTGAAGCACATCCTGGCCCACCAAGCCCTGGGCATCCAATGCATAGAGAAGAGCATAGGCCCAACCCCACCACAAGACAAAATGTCCCTCACTGTCCATTAGCACCATGAGGGAGACCACTGGAGACACGAGGTTGGAATTGTGCCCACCCTGAGCCCACCACACCAAGGTGAGACACAGGGGATGTGCAACAGAGCAGCAAGGGGAGCGGATCAATGAAGTCCACAGGGAATACCAAAATTAGACTGTGGGGCCACAGTGTGGCACTTCACCAGACTGAACTGGAAAGCTCTCATAAAGGACAACAAAGCAGACTATTCTTTGTTTTCTTTTTTGTCATTGTCTTTTTTGTTGTTGTTGTTATGATAGCTATCGTTTTATTTTCTATTGTTGCTTTTTTGTGCTCAGTCTTGTGTTTGTGAATACTGTTGTCACTGAGTGTTTATCTGGATGGGATAGGTGATATAAAGCAGCAGGAAAAGAGAACAAGGGGATGACATTTCAGGGCGTCATGAGAGAGATGAAGATGGAGGAAAGGAAGTTGGTGTAAACAAACCCAGGGACAAGGGTATGACAAGTGAACAAATATCGGTGGCAAGGAAGGTGTAGGAGGTCTGGCAGGGCTTGATTAAGGCAATGTAACTCAGAGAAATTGCTGAAACCCAAATGAGGGCTGAACATGAGAGTGAGACAAGGGGAAAATAAAAGGAAATAGAGGAAAGAATTAGGAGGCAAAGGGAATTTATAGAGATCTAAATATAGGCATGTACATATGCAAATATATTTATATATGACAATGGGGAAATATATCTATGTATCTATATTTATAGATTTAGTATTAAGGAAGCAGATGGACATTGAGTTTCTACTCAAGTACTCCCTCAACAGTAGAACACTTTGTTCTAATAATCTAGCACTCTGAGATGCTCACTTTCCTGACAATATTGCTGAAGACAAAGCAGGTGCATACGCAAATGTAGTGAAGATAGCTGATGGTGCCCAGCTATCAAAAGATATAGTGGCTGGGGTCTTAAAGACTTGAAGATAAAGAAGTGGCCATGCAGGTGAGAAACAACAAAGCCCACATGGAGGAAGCACATCAACCTGTATGATCATGAGATGTCCATGAGATCCGGTATCATGCATCAAAGACCTAGAGCAAAAAATCATAATGTGAATGAGGGGGTGTGGTGCAGAGTGGAGGTTCAAGGCCAATCTGTAGGCAATTGGACATCCCTTTACAGAAGGGTTGTGGGGAGAAGATGGACGAGTGGGGTGCAGTATAACACCGATAAAACATACAGCTTTCCTCATGACCCTAACTCTACCTTATAAATCTGGCTGGACCTGAGCATATATATGGGTACAGATAAGAACTGGAAACACATGGACTGTGGGACAGATACAGTCTTGAGACCAATATCGAAAGTAAACATACCAGGAGAGGAAGGGAAATGTGGGGGAAGACGGGGTACCGATCACAATGACCTATTTATCACCCCCTCTAAGGGGGATGAACAATAGACAAGGGGGTTGGGGGAGATACTGGATAAACAAATACATGGAAAAAATAATAATTTATAAATGATCAAGGCTTCATGAAGGTGGGAGGGAGTGAGGGAGGGGAAAAGCAAGGAGCTGATATGAAGGGCTCAAGTAGAAAGAA
Organism: Nesogale talazaci; assembly: GCA_004026705.1. NCBI lineage: Eukaryota > Metazoa > Chordata > Mammalia > Afrosoricida > Tenrecidae > Nesogale > Nesogale talazaci. The sequence continues at coordinate 74,131 of PVJH01000317.1, read as the reverse complement.
ATTGCTTTAAAAACTATGATGACAACATATGTACAAATGTATTTGAGACAATGGATGTATGTATGGATTATGATGAGTTGTATGAGCCCCCAATAAAAAGTTTTTTAAAAAAGAAAATGAATTAATGCAGATTAAAAAAAAACTTTACTGTCATGGAGTCAATTCATTTCTGACATCTTATCATTTTCTTTCCCTTTGACTCATTCTAAATTTGTTATAGTTTTTTAAAATTATATGCTGCTTTTTGGAGGATTGAAGTCTTTCTCTATTTTATTTTGTTACTGCTCATGGGGATTAGGAGGGTATCTTTTCTTTTTGTATTATTAAATACTTTTTAAAATTTTTTATTAAATACTTTTATTAGGACTTCTTATATCTCTTATAAAAATCCATACAATCATCCAGTGTGTCAGGCACATTTGCACATATGTTGCCATCATCATTTTTAAAGCATTCTCTTCCACTTGAGCCGCTGATATCAGCTCCCCATTTCTTTCCCTTTCTCCCCTACCCACCCTCCCTCATGAGTTCTTGATAGGTTATAGTTTATTATTTTCATATCGTACATTGTCCTCTGTTGCCCCTCATGTACTCTTTTGGGTTTCCTCCCCCTGGGGGGGTTCTAGTTTGATACTTGTGATTTATTCCCCCTCTCTCCTCCCACCCTCCACATTTCTCCTGGTATCTCTACTCTCATTTTTAGCCCTGAGGGGTTTATCTATCCTGAATCCCCATGTTCTGGGCTCTTATATGTAGCAGTGTGCATGTCCTGGTCTAATTCAATTTGTAAGGTGGAATTGAAGTCATGAGAGTGGAGTGAAGGTAGCACCAAAGAACTAGAGGGAAGTTGTGATTCATCAGTGCTATACTGCTCCCTGACTGACCCATCTTCTCCCTGTGACCCCTCTGTGAGAGGATGTCTAATTGCTCACAGTTGGGCACTGGGTCTCTCATCTTTGCCTCCCCACAAGTCACATTGGGCCTGATTTTGTTCTGGGCCTTAGATGCCTGATACCTGATCCCATGGACACCTCATGATCACATAGACTAGCATGCTTCTTCCATGTGGGCTTTGTTGCTTCTGAATTAGATGGTTTCTTGTTTATCTTCAAGCCTTTAAGACCCCAGATGCTATAGCTTTTGATACCCGGACACCATCAGCTTTCCTCACCACATTTGCTTATGCGACCATTTTGTTTTCAGCAATCATGTTGGGAAGATGAGCACCACAGAATGCTGGGTTGTTAGAATAAAGTGTTTTGTGTTGAGGGAATACTTGAGTAGAAGCCCAATGTTCATCTGCAACCTAAATTGCCAACATATAGATATTAGTACATAGTTCTATTCCTCTCTTGTTATATATAAGTATATGCCTGTATTTAGACCTCTACAAATGTCCTTTACCTCCTGGTTCCTAGTTCTATTACCTTATACTTTCCTCATGCCCCACCATTATATTAGGCCTTCGTTTGGGTTTCATAATTCCTCACTGCAACTTTGCCATTGATTAAGCCCCACCAGACATCCTATGACCCTCTCTCCATTGATTTCAATTCAGTTGTTGTTCCATTACCCCGGGGTTGGTCACCCCCTTTCCTGTGTCCCACCTTCCCACCTCCAGTATCACCCCTGGAACCATTGGTCCCTCTTCTTCATCTCCCAATAGTTTATCCTCCCTATCTTATCTAGATAAACATGCAGAGACTTTAATAAGTGCAAAATTCAGGCAAAGGCAAGCAAAACAACAAAAGCAGCTAAGATCAATAAAACAGTAAAAACAACAGCAGCAAAAAGAAGGCACCAACAAAATGGAAAAGACTATAAATAGTTCAAAGTCTGTTAGTTGGCCTTTACAAATGTTTTCCAGTCGAGTCTAATGGGGTGCCACACTGTCTCCAAAACCTATTTTTGTATTCCCCGGGGATTTCATCACTTTGTTCTGCTTACTGCTCTGTTGCATGCCCTTAGTGTTTTAGCCCCAGAATGATCGGGTCAGATTGTGCACAATTCCTGTACTGTGTCTCCAGGGCTGTCCCTCACGGTGCTATGGTTTAGTGAAGGACATGGTGCCTCATGGTGAGGCAGGCCCTATGGTTCTCTCTGTACATTGTCTGCGTTGAGCAGGAATATCATACTTGGGGCTTGGTGGGCCAGGATTCCCCCCCCCATCCGTTTTTGTTTCTCCTACGTACTTTAATCAGACGCACCCCTCTCCCCAAGCTGTAACTCCAGTGCTGTCCTCTGAAGCAAACAGCTTTGCAGACCTCTCTATTGGTTCCTCTCTATTGGTTTCTTTATATAAAAGCCATGATAGGTAAATCTATAGAGGTAAAACCTAGATTAAAAGTTTATTAGGGGGCTGAGCCCCGGTGGCATAGTGGTTGTGCGTGGGATTGTGGACCACTGGGATGGAGGTTCAATTCCAGCTCCACAGAAGCAAAGGCTGGGCCTCCTACTCCCACGACCAGAGTGCAGTGATGCCCACCCCAAAAAAAAGTTTCTTAGGGTTACGACAAGGGAGGAGGAGGAGAATTTAATAACAATGAGTACAAAAATGAGCAAAATGTTCTACACATAGTTGTGGTGATGATTGTATCACTCATTTTAATATATTCAAACTTTTGAATTGCATGGTATGTGAATCATATGTCAACATAACTATTAAAATATAATGTTGCATCAACAACATGAAATATGTAAATTATATGACAAATGACATCAACGACATGAAATTTGCTGATGACACAACATTGCTTGTTGAAAGAAAACAATGAGTTAGACCACTTACTGAGGAAAATCAGAGGCTACAATGGATGACATTGCAACATAAAGAGAAAAAAATTCATAACTGGACCAAGAAATTGTCAAGGATTTTATTTTATCTGGATTTACAATCAATGTCCATGTGGCAGCCATTAAGAAATCAAATTATATTTTGTATTGGATAAATCTTCTGCAAAAGATTTCTTTGAAGTGTTCAGAAGCAAGGGTTTCATGTTGAAGACTTAGGCATGTGTGACCCAAACCACAGTATGTTTTTTTTAATCATTTTATTGGGGGCTCATACATCGTTTTTCATCATACATTGTTCAATACATAGTTACATATACTCTGCCAAGCACCCCCACTTGCCTGCCTTTGTCAGCATTCTCCCAACATCTGCCTTTTCACTTGGGCCCTTGATATGAGCTCCCCTTCCTCCCCCCTCCAACCTTTCCCCCCTTCCCCAGTCAGGCAGTCCTCATTACTCTGCAGTTATTATTGTTTTGTCACGTTTTACACTGCCCGACATCTCCCCCTGCCCATTCCTCCGTACGTCTGTCCTCCAGATAGAAGATGGTCTGCAGTTCCCCACAGCTGGCTTCCTCTCTCCACCCCACCCTTTATCCACCCATCTGGCAGCTCCACTCCCACCAATGACCCCGAGCGTTCATCCACCCTGAGTTCCCTGTGTTTCCAGCTCCCATCTCTGCCAGTGCACCTCCTCATATGTTTAATCACCAGCTATGCATGTGAAAGATGGACAATGAATAATGCTGAAGAAGAACTGATGTCTTTGAACTAATGCGCTGGCAAAGAATATGGATTGTTAGAAGAATAAACAATTCTGCATTGTAAGAAGTAGAACCAGAATGCTCTTAGATGTGAGGAAGACAAAACTTCCTCTCACATACTTTGGATGTATCATGAGGAGGAACCAGTCCCTGGAGAAGGACCTCAGCTTTGGTGAATTGGAGAACCAAAAAAAAAAAAAAATAGACGAAGAGCTTGCTTCTCGGCCTTTTGGCTAAGATCACATGTAGTATCTGTTCTTATGAGTTTGATATTTGATACATCCTCTATCCAAGGATGATATATTAAATGGATTTTTGGAATTAGGAGATGAAATAGGGGCTTGCTCCATACACTCCATGCATCGACCTGGTATTGCAGTACTACCAGGAATGGTGGAATGGTGATGTGTGTGTGTGTGTGTATGTATATATATACAGAGAGAGAGAGAAAGAGAGAGAGAGAAGATGAAGAACCCCAAAAAGATGAATTGACACTAGGTGCAAGAGTGGACGCAAACATAGAAAAACTTTTAGGATCGTGCAGGACCAGGCAATATTTGTTACATTCTTGTGTACATAGGGGCACTCTGAGTTAGAAGCAACTCAACATCAATAGTTGTTTTGGTGAGCTTTGTAGGCCTTAGTGCAGCAGTCCTCAACCTGTGGGTCATGATCCCTTTGGGGGTTGAAAGATCTTTTCACCGGGCTTGCCAGATTCATAACAGTAGCAAAATTGCAGTTATAAAGTAGCAATAAAAATAATTTTATGGTTTGGGGATCAACACAACATGAGGAACTGTATTAAAGGTTCACGGCATTAGGAAGTTGGGAAGCACTGCCTTAGAGGAAAGTTATTAGGTAGGGGAAATGTTCACCGGGGAGATCCTGGGTTGATCATGTCTCCCTGATGTTTTGTGATATTGGCATATTCCAGATAAAGATTTTGGTGATTTCAGAAGGGAATTAAAAAGGACAGCCATCTTTAATCTATTTGCAAAGAAGCAATCTGATTATATAGTGATTCAAAAAGAAGTTTAATTTAGAAAAAATAGCTCTGAAGAAATCGGTCACTAAGCACTAAGATAGCAAACGTGATTATCATGTTTCCATAAGTGCCACCTGTCATGGCTGTATCACAGATGATGGCTATAAAATAAATATCACATGGAGTTAAAAAGAACTACGGAGACAGAATACACTGCTAAGACCTAATAACTAGTGCAAGCAAAATATGAGGATGACGCTAATAACAGTCATTATGGACCAACACTGCTGCACTTAGGGACCAAGATTCCATTTGCTCTTAGGATTGAGGAGTCTAATTTTATAGTTGGCAATTTTTGTAGCAGCACAAGTTCTTTTATGAAAGCATATGGCAATATTTAACACATCAGAATCAAGTATTGTATTTGTTTGTTTCTCTTTCTTCTAAGGCAAATGAAGTTGCAATTGTTGTTTCCGGAGGTTTATCACAGTTGCTGTAGGAAGTTTCCCAAATAAGACTTTTCGATCATCTCTTCAATGGCTTCAGGAAATATCTACAACGCAAAGCAAGCTCACGTGGGGTATGATCCCTGTGACTAAGCAATACGCACCACTGCTTCTCATTAAAATCACCTGGAAGCTTTGAACAATTCCCTCAGCCTGTCGCCAGCTCCACATGAGAAAGACAAAAGCAGAGGCTTTCTACTCCCATAAACCGTTACAGTTTCAGAAACCCATGGGAGCAGTGCTATTCGGGGCTGTTGGAGCACTGTGAGTTGGCATCAGCCTAATGACAGTAGGTTTAGAGGGTTTCGGTGTTCCACACTAAAGAAATGTTTTGATGTGATTGGGGATGTTCTCGGCAATTACATTTACAAAAATTTACCCAAGAAATTCTATGAGTTAAAGACCACTGGTTGGGGCTGGAACTCACAGCAAAATTCTACCTGTATGTAGGCACCACCTGTGTGTCTGGTACTGTCCTTGTATTATTACATAATGAAACTCCTATTTCCATGCTCCTTTGGAGAATACCCCCAACTGACTTCAATTCTGTTTCCCATTCAGAAATCTTATGGATTGTGTTGTCGCCCCTGAAACATGAATGACTAGAGATGACGGTGAAAAGCAATGGACTCAGAAGTCTCCTAATTTGTTCTCCAAATTGCCACAAAATGAACAGTGATATTCACATGTGTCTATTTTATTTTGACAGAGGTTGGTTGGTGTCAGGGAGGACAGCTGTAGACTGTGACTGGTATAGGTTTTGTAGGATATACTGGGCCTGACTTCAATGCCCACTTCAGCTCGGTCACAGATCACTATAAATTACTTATGGTCTGTATTCATTAGTTTCTTCATGCTTACAATAGCGTTCACAGCAGCCGCAGGCCAAACATAATCAGTGTTTTCTATACTAAATATTATTAGAATTCTTTTGTGTTCAATGAAGCTATAACTCCAAGAATCAGTGAGAATTATGAGGATGTTTATCTGTGCAAGATATCCGTGGGCCTTGCATGCATGTCTCTGAGACTGTTTCTGGGGGATCTCATCTATTCCAATTACAGTAATGTTCCCTTATACACAAACCAACGGACTGCATCAAGCTGATTTCACTCATCGTGACCCTATATAGACTTTCCAAGATTGTAAAACTTACTGAAGTAGGCAGCTTTATCTGCCTACTCATGGAATGACTAATTAAAAAAGCCCACTGATTTCCCATTGATCTGCAGTTGGATCTTATCTGAAGTCCAAATTTCACATTTATAATTTCTCCTGGGTCATCTGCAATGGGGCATCCCATAAACCAAAACAAGAAAAACCAAACCAGTTGCGTGGAGTTGAGTGTCACTGGGGAAAATCTATCTTGGTAGAAGTACAGCCAGACTGTTTCCTAGAAGCAAAGATGGCAAGACTTTATCTCATGTAGTTTGGGCATGTTATCACAAGGACCCAGTACCTGGGAGAGGACATCTTGCATGATAAAGTATACGGGCAGCAAAACACGGGCCACTGACACGATGGATTGATTGGCACAGCAGCCAAATGATGGGCTCAGACAAAACATTTTTGGGAGTCAGTGGTGTTGTGTTCTGTTGCATGGAGGGTTGCTATGAGTGGGAACCAACAACAAGAACAAAAACAATGCAACACCATTGATCAATAGCTCTGACTGTTCGTAGCATCCAGGGACTACGATTACCACATGAAACCAAAACCAGTACTGTCAAGGCAATTCAAACCCATAGTAACCCTGTGGGGCAAAGTAGAATGTTTCCACAGGATTGCCAAAGCAGTAATGTATTACTGCCAAAGCAGTAATCTCATCTTCTTCCCATGGAGCAGCAGATGGGTTCAAACCACTTACATTTCAGCTAGCGACCAAGTGCTCAATCACTGTACTATCAGAGATCCTTCAACATCACATCCCAAACCAAACCAAAGTCATAGCCATAGAATTGATTCAAACTTGTCATGACCATCTCTACACATTGGGGGTTTTATAGATTTTTAAGGGAACATATAGCACCTCTTCCCCACCATGGAGCAGCTGATGTGTCTGAACAGTGAAAGGTTAGATAAATGGTCCAGTGATTCCCAAACAGTCATATCAAGTCTCTATGGACATCCCATGTTAAGGAGTAAATTCACTGCCATTGAGTAAATGCAGACTCACAATGATTCTATAGGACAGAATAGAACTACCCCGGTGGGTTTCTGAGACTATGACTCTTTAAGGAAGAAGAAAGCCCTATTGTCTCCTCCAGAGAAGCTGGTGGTTTGAAATTTCTGACTTTACATTTGGCAGTCTAACACATAACTTTTACACCTCCAGCGATCCTGGAATTGACCCCCAATTCATTAGGCCCAAATTACCATTCTGTCTGCCACACTCATGTTAGGGATAGGAGACATTATACAGAAGAAATAATGGCTATAAAATTTTAATTAACCCAGAAAGCAGGCAATACATGAAGAAACCACAGGTTACAGTAATAATATCAAGAGCAGCATCATATATATTCACAGGAATAGGAAAATATGACATTGAAAAATGGTATGTGAAATCTGTAGCATCCACACCCTAGTTATCGTTCAAATCACAAGAAGCTTCCTCTTCCTAAAAGACCAGTTCATTAGTGTAAGACATCAACACAGTAAGAACACTTATGAGTGCTAAGTGATCTAGAGTGGTGGATCTAGCACCAATCAGGAATTCCCATAAAAGTGAGCATGATTAGCAAGTTATGCCAAATATTTTGGCCATCCCAGCTACAGATCCCATTTTGAATTATTTTCAGACTCCAATGTAGTACAAAGCTATACAGTCACCCACTGAAAAGTAAGGACAGGAAACAGTTGGTAAAACTAGATGGCATACACAGTCTGCCCAAGCCCAAACCGGAAGTCTTCACCTAAGAAACGCATATTAATTCTTTCAATAAATGCCTTAAATCAACTTGGATTTCCCATTTTTTAAAAAAAAATCATTTTATTGGAGGGTAATGCAACTCATCACAATCCATACATCCATCCATTGTTTCGAGTGCATTTGCACATTTGTTGCCATCACCATTCTCAAAACATTTGATTTCTATTTGAACCTTTGGGTATCAACTCTTCATTTTCCCTTGTCCCACTCTCTCATGATAATTTATAAATTATTATTACGTTGTCATGTCTTACACTGTCTGACATCTCTCTTTACCCACTTTTCTGTTTTCTGTCCCCCAAGCAAGGAGTTATATGTAGATCACTGTGTAATGAATTTTTTGTGGTGAATCATTGAGTGGTGAATCTGCACTCTGGTGGCAGGTCTCCCCTCTCACCCTTATACCTGTGGGAAGTGCCACTAGCTAGGAACAGATCACCCAATCCACAACCCATCCCCCAAACCCACACCCCTGCGCTTGGTCAACACTTTTCATCAGGCGCGAATGGAATACCCACACTCCCCACAGACACCGGCACTCCCCACAGATGCTGGGCCCCCCCAGGGACACCGTCACCCACCCATGGAAGCCAGCACTCACCACTGATGCTGCCGATTATTTTGCAGCAGAGATCAGAGCGCCCTACCAGTGACCTGTGGGAAGAGAGGTCTTTATCCCTTGACCCGTGGGTAGAGAGGTCTGCATTACATCGGCGAATGTGCATATCACCAGCCAGACCTCCCCACCCCATGGTCATGGGGTCCCGTGGGGACATTCAATGTAGACCCCCCCCCCCCACTCCCAGAGATTCTTATCTTGAATGGAGCAGCTGGTCAGCCCCTTCCCCACTCAGGAGGCCCTCACCAAGGGGCTATAAGTCACTCAGAGGCTTTTTGCCATGCTGCCTGCCTTTGTGCTCAGTGTCAGCCAGTCCTCTCCTTGCCAGGATCCTGTCCCCCAACACAACACACTGAGTCCCAAACAGCCACTGTGCTTAGAACCCGCCAGACAGCGGACAGGAGAGTGGCAGATCTTGTTCCAGCTAGGCAGTAGAGACCAAGCATTAGGAGCTAGCCCAAGGAATGTTTCCATCACCTAGCTCAATCCTGCCCTCCCCTCTGTGCTCTGAGCGAGTGGTGAATCTACACGCCAGTGGCAAGTCTCCTCTCCACCCAGCTATCTGTGGAAATGCCCCTAGCCAGAAACAGATCATCCAACCTCCAACCCATTCCCTAAACCCACTCCTCTACACTTGGTCAACACTTTCCATCAGACTCACAACTTGCCTAGCTGCAAACAGTTCCTGAGGAGACCTTAGGGAAGCTATAGCACAAAGCATAAGAGAAGATGAGAGGAACCACGGCAGGACACAGGGGGAACACAACCCCTTAAGACAGTGGGCTACAGTGATGCACCTCCCCCCCCAAAAAAAAAGACAGTGGGATAAAGGCAGCCTACAGAAAATCCAACACCTGCCTCCCAAAGAGAAAGACCAGAACTCAAAAACACCAAGGAAAATGCCACCTAATTCAAATAAATAAATAAAAAAAACCAGCAAACTGTTTCCACAGTGTCAAGAAAAGAGAAACGAAATCCCATGCAAAATGACCAGCTGGGCTTAACGGCAGGCACAGAAAATGCGGATGTTGATCAACCACAGAAAGAAATCTTCAGAATGTACCTAAGACATATACAAGTGAGGCACTGCAGAAGAAAGAAGAATCAATAAAGGAGATAAAGGCCATGCACCAAAGGGAAATTCAAGAACTAAGGAGTGAACTAACAAAAGTTAATAGTAAACTTTCAAATTTCATACAGAGAAAGGAGGCATAAAACAGAACCAGTGACCTAGAGGACTCGCAAGCAGAAATTAATAAATGTGAGAAAAAGTCCAACAAGTCTATCAGAGAAACAGAAGAAAACTTCAGAATTTTGTCTGATGCTGTGAAAGGAAACATTAGCATTACCAGTCTACTAGAGGAAGGTGCATCAAGGAAACCAATATCCAAAATAGTGATGGGATGCTTGGAGGAAAACTTCCCCAGCTTAATGAATGAAAAGCAGACAGCCAACCAGGAGGTTGAAAGAATGCCAGCTAGACTGAACCCCAAGAAAAAAACACACAAAAATATGGTTGTTAAACTATGCAATTACGAGGAAAAGGAGAAAATTGAGAGCAGCTAGGGAAAAACGGGCCATCATATATAAGGGCAAACAGATGCCCAGACTTATCAATTGAAACTATGAATAAGAGGAGAGAGTGGAGCAGCATATTCCAAAAATTGCAGAAAAAACATGCAGAATCAAGAATACTCTATCCAATGAAATTATCTCTTAAAATTGATGGATAAGTGAGAGTCTTCTTGGACAAGGAAAATCTCAAAGAATTTGCTAAAAGGAACCCAGCTCGACAAACGATCATCCCTGACCCACTGGGGAGAGAAGAACAACAATCCCCAAGCACATACAAGAGATTGCCACACAAAATGACTCTACCCAGAGACCATCAAAGGTAACTCTGGTTCAACGATGGAAGAAAGGCAAGAATGAACCACAACACACATGGACACAACCCATGAAGATAGAAAAACACCCAACAAAAGAGTGATAGAATGACAACACAGGGTGCACAGATAGATTTAATAACCCTGAATATGGAATGGAATTCAAGCCTTAAGAGACAGAGATTAATAGACTGGCATAGAAAACACAACCCTCAATCTGCTGCCTACAGGAGACACATCTTAAAATCACAGAAAAAATATGTTGAGAATCAAAGACTGGAAAAGAAAACATACCAGGCAAACAGCAATTTGAAAAAAGCAGGTGTAGCAATCCTACCCTTGGATAGAATTGACCTCAAAGTGCAAACCATAAAAAGAGATAAGCAGGGACACTATGCAACGCTTACGGGAAGAGTAGACAATGAACCAATAAGCATTTTAAAAATATATTCCCCTAATGAGAGACCCGTTGAATACGTAAAACAAACACTCCAAAAGATGAAAAAAGAAATTACAGCCTCAACAGTTATAGAGAAAGACTTCAATACACCACTTTCTGAAAAAGATAACAGGGAAAGAAACTCTACAAGGAAGATAGACGTCTAAATACTACAATTAGACAATTTGGCTAGGTAGAGATACAGAATATTTCATCCAAATAAAAAACAATTCACATTCTTTTCATTTCCACATGGAACATATTCAAAGATAGACCACATGCTGGCATATAAGGTGAATCTATATAGATTTAAGCCCATTGGTATCATAGAGAACTCCCTCTCAGACCACTGTGCCATAAGATTGGAAATCAACACAAGGAAGATGAAGAGAACAAGAGCAAACAATTGGAGAATGAATAATTCTCTTTTGCAAAAGCAGTGTACTGGCCCAGATCAGAGATGAAATTTAAAAACGTATAGAAAATAATGAGAATGAATACATGACATACCAAAACTTATGGGACATAGCAAAGGCAGTCTTCAGAGGAAGTTTCATAGCAGTACATGCACACCTGAAGAAGGAAGAGCGTCTCATAACTGATATGTTGGCACAGAATTTACAACGACTTGAGCAGAGTCATTAGGACAATCCCACTAATAGCAAAAGAAAGAAATAATAAAAGTCAGGACTGAGATTCAGGAGAGGGAAAATAAGAAAACAATGGAAAAATTAATGCTGCTAAATTCAACAACTTGGAAGACATGGGCATATTATTGGAAAAACAGTCCCTCCCTAGATTATCCCCAATGAATGTAAAGAATCTCAACAGACCCATAACAATAGAAGAAATAGACAAGGTTATCAAGGGATTACCAACAAAAAATCCCCTGGACCAGATGAGTTTACAGGCCCATTCAACCAAGCATTCAGGGTAGAACTGACACCAATCTTACAGAAATTCTTCAGAAACATCGAGAAAGATGGCACACTCCTGAAATTCTTTTATGAAACTAGTATAGCACTGATATCCAAACCAGCAAGGAACCCACAAGAATTGAGAACTACAGACCAATATCCCTAGTGAATACTGATGCAAAAATCCTTAATAAAATATTGGCCAATAGAATACAAAAGTATAAAGAACAAATAATCCACATTTGCCACATTTACATGAAAAACTATAAGAACCACAAGATAACATCAATATATGCAGAAAAAAACACTTGACAACATCCAACAGCAATTCCTTTTTAAGACACTCAAGAAGATGAGAGTAGAATGAAAATTTCTCAAGGCAATATAAGCTGTATATGAAGAACCAACAGCCAACATGATAGTCAATGGAGAAAAGATGAACACAATCCCACTGAAAAGGGGGACCAGACAAGGATGCCCCTTGTCCCCACTCTTATTTAATATCGTACTGGAAGTTTTTGCTAACAGCATAAGGCAAAGAAATTACATCAAAGCTGTCTTCCTGGGGAAGGAAGAGGTGAAATTATTATTATTTGCAGATGATATGATTTTATATATGGAAAACCCCAAAAGCTTCACAAGGGAATTATTGGAAACAAGAGAGGAGTATGGCAGAGTGGCAGGATACAAGATCAACCATCAGAAGTCAATTAGACTGCTATACACATCAGATAAGACCACAGAAGAGGAGATAGAAAAGAGGTACCCTTCACAATTGCCAAGAACAAATTGAAATATCTAGGGATATACCTGACTAAAAGAACAAAACATTTCTATGATGAAAATTACAGAACACTATTACAAGAAACCAAGAATGACTTCAACAAATGGAAGAACATCGCATGTTTGTGGAATGGAAGACTCACTCTACCCAGACACCATAATTTTAATACGATACCAATACAATTACCCTCATCCTTCTTCAAAGAAGTGGAAAAATGATTACCAACTTCATATGGAGAGGAAAAAAGTCCAGAATTAACAGAGAACTCCTCAAGAAGAAGGACACCATGGGAGGGCTTGCTTTACCTGACATACTATACAGCTTGCTGTACCTGTACATACGATACAGCTATAGTGGTCAAAACAGCATGGTATTGACAAAAGATAGATACTCAGACCAATGGAAAAGAACTGAATACCCAGAAATAAAAACATCAGCATGCATACAACTGATCTTTGATAAGGCCTCAAAATATATCAAATAGGAAGTAGATGCCCATTTTAAGAAGTGGTCCTGGAAAAAATTCGATATCTACCTGTAGAAAAATGAAGCAAGACACTTATGTCTTTCCATGCACTAGAATAAGCTCAAGGTGGATCACAGACCTTGAAGTAAAACCCAAACTATTAGGGCCATCAATGAGGAAATTTGAATCAACCTGAGAACACAGGGTTTATTATATAGGCTATCAGAAATAGGGAAGTACGTAAACACAGAGGAGGCACAAATATACATGTGGGATATACTGAAAATAAAACACCTGAGAGAATAATAAAAGAGCAGATGGACTGGGAAAACAACTTTAGCAATGACAAATCAGATAAAGGCCTTATTGCTAAACTCTATAATACCCTGATAGCTTCCCAAAAGAGCAAAACTAACTGCCCACTGAGGAGGTGGACAAAGGACCTGAACAGAAGCTTCACAGAGACAGAATCCGAATGGCCAATAAGCATATGAGAAAATGTTGCCAATCATTAGCTATTCAAGAAATGCAAATCAAAATGCAAAACAACAATGAGATACCACCTAACACCCTCAAGGATAGCCCCATTCAAAAAATCAGAAAGCAGAAGTGACGGAGAGGCTGTGGGAAGATAGGAACTCTTATCCACTGCTGGTAGACCTGTAGGTATGTACAGTCACTATGGAAATTAATTTGGAGATATCTAAAACAGATGGAAATTCAGCTACCATATGACCCAGCAATCCCTCTACTGGGTATATACCCAGAAGAGACAAGTGACAATCCATAACTAGACATCTGCGCTCCAATGTTCATCACAGCACAGTTCAAAATCGCAAGGAGCTGGAAACAGTCCAAATTTCCATCAACCAACGAATGGATTAAAAAGCTGCTGTACATGCAAGCAATGGAGTACTATGCATTGCTGAAAAGCAGTGATGAATGCATGAAGCAAATCACCGCATAGGAAGAACTGGAGGAAATTATGCTATGTGAATTTAGCCAAGCGCAAAAGGACATGTGCAACATGAGTCCACTGAGGTAAGCTTAATAATAATAGTAATAATAAAATGCAAAAGAGGCATCCAGAAAAAGTTACTGTATACAGAAAATCCTGAGGGAAGGCCCAAGTAGTACAGCAGGGGCCAGACCAAATCCAGGGCTACATATGGTATCCAACTAGGGAGGGGGGGCAAGTGGGAGCAGATGGTGATGTGTAGAGAGGGAATGGGGTACTAATCCACCCAAGGGGAATGTATTGTGTACAATGATGAGTCTAAGACTTATCTGAGTCTAACCTATGGCATAATGGACACAGGAGGCTTTCACAAAGTGCAATTCTGCTTCAGAATGCTGATGCCAGGCAACTAGGTTCATCCAGAAGTGGCTCTCAAAGGACTACTCTTCACTAGCATTTCAGGGGTAGTGTTTATTTGGGTCTCATTCATAATACATCTTCATGTGTCTTCACATCACGTCACCTCACCTCATTTTCTTTATTTCCTTTCCACCCACAATTGCCAAGAATGTTTCCTGTGTCCAAATTCTCCATTACTAATTCAACAGAAGTAAAAACAAATGAGTTCCTGGGTGGTAGTGTCAATCCCTATGTACTCAGCTGAAGGTTGGCTGTTCAAATCCATCTGGAGGCATTCTACTCAAAAGAAAGACCTGACATTCTACTTCAAAAGATCACTGTCATTGTGGATGTCTGCGGTTTTTGTTGTTGCTGCTGCTGTGTGCCCTGGAGTTGGGCCCCACCCATAACTCCCCTCTGCACAAGAGAAGGAAACACTGCACAATCCTCTGCCTTCCTCACAATTGTCCCTATGTCGGAGCCCATACAGGGAGCTGCTAGGAAAATCCGCCTCGTTGAGGGTCTTCCTCTTCTGGTATTGCTCACTTTACCAAACATGATGTCGTTTTCCTGGGACTGGTTTCTCCTGACAAGATGTCCCAAATACGTAAGATGAAGTCTTTCCATTCTTGCCTCTAAGAGCATCTTGGTCTTATTACTTCCAATTCAGATTTTTCCCCTTTTTTTAGCCCATGATACATTCAATATTTTCTCCAGCAATACAGTGCAAATTAAAGGGCCTTCTATGGCCCTCCTTATTGACTGTTCAACCTTCACAGGATTATGATGCAAGAGAAAATACAAGCCTCAGCTTCATCTTCGTCCTCCAAATGCCATCCCTGCTTTTCATTACTCTCAGGTGGTCCTGTGCAGCGATTTACCTCCTATACCATATTATGTGTTCTCTTGACTGTTGCTTCCACGAGCACTGATTGTGGATCCATGTAGCACAATAGCTGTGACAACCTCAAACTTTTTCCCACTTAACATGACGCTCCTGCTGGTCCAGTTGTGAGAATTCTGTTCTTCCTTACTCTGAGTTGTCATCCATACTGTGGGCTGCAATCTTTGATCTTCATCAGCAAGTGCTTCAATCCCGCCCCACTTTCAACCAGCAAAGGTGCCATCTGCATACTGGCATCAGGTTGTTAATGAGCCTTCCTCCAATGCTGAGGCCAACATTAGAGAAAATATTGAAAAAACAGCCACCTCTCTTTATCCCATTGTCTTGTCCTTTGTTTCTTCTAACATAGATTTTCACATCCTCTGTCCCTTAAACGGAAACCCTGGTGGTATAGTAGTTACACATTGGCCTGAAAACTGCAAGGTCAGCAGTTCAAAACCACAAACTGCTCTGCACAAGAAAAATGAAACTTTTTACTCTTGAATGAGTTATAGCATTGGAAACTCACAGGAGAATTTCTACCTTGTATTATGGGAATGCTATGAATCAGAATTGACTCAATGACAGTGCATTTAGTTTTGGTTTTTCTCTCCTTTAGGGTAAAAGGAAAGCAAAAGACTGTGGGAATGTGAGGAGTCAGGAGAAAAATCTGCTTTTCTTGGAAAACATGTTAGCCTGGGAATTCTCACAGGCCAATAGTGCTTAACATATTTTGCTTTGTCTATTGTAACCTCTCCTATTCAATCCTGATTTCCCTTCCCCCATTCTCTCCAGGCACCCTTGATGCTTTCTTCCACTAGTCTCTTTTTCCCCCTCTCTAAAAAAGCATTTCTTAGAGCTATCTTTCTATGCTACCCTAATACCAACAGGATAAAGTCCCTGGAACTTCCCACGAAATGAAGCCCCACAAAAACTGTTAAGAACACACAGTTGTAGCCAGATATTGGTGCAATCTGCACATGTTGTTCCATCAGATTGGACAGTCATTCTGCCTTTTTTCTTTATGTGTATGCTTCTCTATTCATACTTGAGAGTACTGGGAAGCATTAGGCACGTCTCCATCTTCTTATTCCCAGGGACATCTATTTCTGGTATTCTTTGTAATGCATTCATTAAACAACAAAGATTTCTCTAGTGCTCTGTGCCCTGATCACCCAGCCCTCCTAGAACAGATACAAGACCAGAATCCTTGTTGCTCTGTGCATCTCATGTTCTGTGTTCCTTCTACTACACCATGATGCCATCAGAGTGCCAGAGGTTGGCTCAGGCATTGATGTTGGAATTCTCTTGAAATAGGCATCTGTTGCAAAAGTCCCTTAGGAAACAGAAGGTCTGTTTGCATTGAGTTATAATCAGTTTTGTGATGTCCCTCAGAGGCACCAAGTAACAGCATCCTCTTGCAAGTCCTCTCTTGTATTTTTCTAGAACTGTGTCTCATCCGATTAAACCACATAATTAACCATGACTGAGACCGAATTGCTGCCTTTTGCTGGGGGCGACATGCCTCCCTCATCACGTCCACTGCAAATGTATCTCTGGTTTTCCTAGCCTACCCAGAATGACCTTGAACGGCCTTTGGTAGGGGAGGGGAGGAAACCCCAGCTGGAGCAGAGAGTTCCAATTTACTGCCACACTGTTGATTATATGCTTGTATATTTCCTGAAATAGTGAAAAGCTGATGTGGCTGTAAAATAAGTAGATGGCAGGCAAGATGGCTGACCACGAAAACTTTAGAATCTGATGGAATATGGGGAAGTGCGCATTGGCCTCTGACGTGATAGTCTCAAATTATAGGAAGAATGTTTCCAAATTCATTTTGTTTTTAGAAGACTTCCTATTTTTATCACTGGAAATCTTGGGTCCTGGTTTTACTCTATAAGCCAATTGAAATAAAGCAGAACTGCCTGTCAGAGAAACAGAAAAGGACTTTATGGTCTTACAAACTAGGAGTAGCTTGGAATCTTGTGACCAAACGACCCTGGGATTCCCAAGTTCAGAGAATCTGCATCTTTCATTCCCTCAGACATCCTGATTTCTAATGTCTTCCCAACCCTCACCATTCACCTCTAAGCAGAGGTCAGGCTTTCTCATCATGTTCTCCCTAATGTTCTCTAAATACACATCTCATTTTAAAAATTGGTCCAGAGAGGACAATGGGTCAGATAATGTGTTCCCTTCCTGTAATTCTTAGACCCACAGTTAGTTGGGAGCACTGATACATGGAGTGTACCTATTCTTAGCTATGGTACCAGTAGGAGAAGCTCTGTGGTTATTTATTTATTATTTTTTTTTGCAGAAGAGGCCTTTCTATGATGTGCAGGACAAGAAAGATGGAAGATTTAGATAATAGAAGAATGGGTAGCATAGTAATATACCAAGTGGAGAATCCTAGTAAAAGGAATATATGATTAAAAATTTCACTGTATTGAAGAGTAGATTAGAATGAGTGACTGAGAGTAGACTAGAGACTGGAAAACAGATTCAAGAATAAAGAGATTGTCACATCAAGCATAGCAGTATTTGGAAAACCTGCGATTATTGTATTCATGTTTACTCAGTTTTTTAGCATAGAAGGGTTAGGGTTAGCATAGAAGGTGCATTCAGAAGCTTTAATTGGTTCCTGTTGACATTATAGTGGGAGGACAATTAGAACTATCACCATGGTTCCAAAGAGGCAACCAAGGCCCAGAAAGTGGAGACAACTTGCCTGAAGTCCTTCAGGTTGACAGTATTGGTAGGTCAGATCTGGAATGCCATGGTGTCATATTGCTGACTTTCCAAGAGATAGCAGTTACATAATCTCTGTCAACTTCAGGGCATTATGAGTTGAAGGGTAGAGTCTAGTCTGTACACAGGTCATATCCAATGATGCCTCTGTGTGGCATGGCCTTCTCAAGAGGATTATGGGAACTCCCATCTTCCTCCCTGGAAGCTGGAAACACGCACTGCTACAACACTCCTGTTGAAAGTCACATGGAACTATGCTGGTGGTAGCCAGAGTCCTGCATATGCATCCACTACCATTGGATCCAAAGGACTTTCCACCAACCGGCCTGTGATCTTCCTGAATCATTCATGAGCTACATGAGTCTGAAGAGGAATGCATGGGCTAACATTTGACATATGGGCTAATATCAGACTTATGGACTTGATTTGGACTGAGGTGGACTGTTTTTTAGAGGCATAGTTACTTCTTGATATAAAACTCTCTCTTACACACATGGATGTCTCTGGATTTGTTTCTCTAGTCAACCTGGACTAACACATGTTATCTACTGTTTAGACCTGGCAATATTGGGCCATTTGTCACTCAAAGTGCAGGATTTCTTTGTGCTTCCCCAAACTCACTGCCATGAAATCAATTCTGACTCATTGTTAGTCTGTAGGGCAGAGTAGAACTGCCCCCATGGGTACAGTGACCAGACATGCCACTTTTTAACAATTTAACAACATCCCGCGGCATTTTAAAATTAAAATAAATATATTACAATAAATACTATTTTTTCATTCTTTGAATTTTTTGTTGCTCCATATAGGCCAAATTTTAAATCAAGAATGCCCTCCCCCCAGGTCAATGGTGTCCCACTTAAAATCTGGTCACTTTACCCATGGGTTTCTGAGTCTATACATTTTTATTGGAGTAGAAAGCCTTCTCTTTCCTAAGAGCAACTGGTGGTATTGAACTGCTGACTTTTTTGGTTAGCAACCAAATGCATAACTACTATGCCACCAGAACGCCTTTCTTGTACTGCACAATGCAGTGCATTATTTAATCGGAGGGAGGTGTCTTCTAGGCATTATTTCTGTAACTCCCAACAAAGCATTTTCTTGATAAGTCTGGGTAAGGGAAGGTGGGGGATGATACTGATTGGATTATATAGTTTTGCTGTGAGTGACTGTTAACAAAGCTAATTGTGAGTGGCATCCTGTTAGGTATAAAATTAGCCCTCTCAGAAGCAGGAAGGAAGGGTATTACTACCAGCAAAAGACAAGCATCAGGAGTGGAGCATGTCATCTGAACTCCAAGATCCCTGAAGTTTGAGCCTCTTTATAACAAGAGACAGCTGTGATACCAGAAGGGTGACAGAGGAGCAGCAGCAGCAGAACCAGAAGCCCGAAAATGAGGCACAGTTGTGGATATCTCAGCCCACAGAACAAGTATAGCTGAGTGCTTTGGAGAAGGGGACTGGCTTATGAAGGATGATGTCTCTAGGCACTTATTTAGGCAAGCTACATTTACTGACCTATGGAACTGGATCTGAATGTCTTTGGGTTCTTGCTTCTAGCAGAGTGACATGCTCTTTGGACCTTTATTGGCAGTCCTAAAAAATGCCTTGAATCATGACCAGAACAGGGTTGAGGCAAAGTCAAGAGACTGAGGGCCAAAGAGGGTGCCTGTGAAGAAACTGTCCTCCTGACTGAATTGTAGTCTGAGCTTGTCTCACCTAATTCATAACCTGTTAACTTCTCTAATAAATCTCCTAATTGTGAACACCATCTGTGAATTCCGTGTGACCAGTACAATGAATTATTAAACCCAGCCACAGAAATAGAGTGGTTGTAGTGTTGGTGGATAGGGAGAGGAGCGTACCATCAACAAAAGTAATGTTTGGTGTAAAGAAGTAGCCAATTTTGGAAACACAAGCATCAAAACAAATTGTAGACTAACAGGTGAAATTTTAAAATACGGCTAATTTAAAATCCACTCGCTTCATTTTTTAATTTAGAAGTTGACTTTATAGTTGTACCCCTTAAGTTATTATGTCACTTAGATTTCTACCACTTTAAAGAGTTGAAAAGCAGAAATATTACTTTGAGGACTAATGTGTGCCTCACCCAAGTCCGGGTATGTTCAGTTATCTCATTTGCATGTAGAAAGTGGTCATTGAATAAGAAGGCTAAAGAAAAAGTGATGCATTTTCATTGTGATGCTGGTGAACAATATTGGAAGTACCATTAGTCCTCTCAAGTAATGAAAATTCTATGGGCATGGCTGTGTAGTTAATTCCTCATAGCTGTGGTTGGAAAATTCGAAAGATCCCAAACACCACAACTAAACAGTGCATACAATCCAAATTATCTACTTGGAGGTTACAGTCCAAACCCATATGATCTGTTCAGAGCGCCAGCTATCAACCTTCTTACTCATGTTCAAGTATGAATGCTAATCCTGGGGTCCCTGGTGAGGCAGCTACCAGGAGTCAGCAGTTGAACTAACCAGTGACTCTCAGAGAGAAAGATGGGTTTTCCACTCCCCTAAAGAGTGACAGTCTCAGAAAGCCACAGGGGCACTTCTACCCTGTCATCCGGGGTTGCTGTGAGTCGGCATTGTCTCACTGGCAGTGAGGTTCTTTGGGTTTGGGTTTTCCAGATTAATGGCTCTAACAGACTGGCCTGGGAATCTGGGAAATTCATAAAACAACCACACTTCTGCAGAAATTCACAGAAGTAACAAGAGACTATCAGTTTATACCAGAAATCAAACCATCTCTAAACTTTAAAAATGATATTTAAACTTTAAAAAAACCTAAAAATTATGAGGGGGCTCCTGAAAGTTCAAAGGAAATATCCACTATCTTGTAATTACATTTTCCATGAACTTTATTTTTTCAGTACTTAATTTCTCCATGAACTTTTTGAAGTCTCCCTTAAAAGAATTGATTAGGGAGCATGAATAAAAAGCACTTTGTAGATTCACTTTCTACCTGAGATGTTCAAATATTAGAAATAATAGTAACTCAATAGCTATGGTATGATCTCTCTCTCTCAAAATTTAGGCCTTCTTCAATATTTATATTTGAAACATTTTTATTGTGAATTGGCAAAAGGTTTACAGAGCGGATTAGCTTTCATACCCATTTTATTTCATCGCATTTATTGTGTGCAGTCCCAATACAGCATTACTCATTACACTTCTGCCTTCTGCCTGTTTTTCTTTTTAAAAATTAGTTTATTTTCAACAGTTTCACTGATATGCAATTCACATTTCATATAATTGAGTCACATTCATAACCATAACCAATATTAATTCCAGGATACTACTATTTTCTTATGGTCATTATTAGCTCTCTACTTCCTGTGTATCTTTTCTGACATGTCCTTTGGTAACTACTAATTCGATTATCTCTATTAGCTTGTCTATGCTTGGTTTCATATATGGAAAAAAACACACAAAAGCAAAGCAAAACACAAATGGTGGAACAACGACATAATGAAAGAGATTAAAAGGTCATTTGAAAATGAAATAGAAAGTACTAAAAATGGGAACAACTATGCAGTGGATTAAGAGGGAGATAAAATGACAAGGTGTCACATTTTTTACCTAACCATAACCCAAGTAAGCCTTCCTACAGTGTACTCTGTGTGATAACAAGGTCCTTCCCATCCCTGGTCCATAATCTAAGATGATTCACCTGGGATTCAATTGACATGGTGGACCCTAAAATTTTGTTTTCAATTTTCTCTGTCATTCACAGTCTTCTGGAAAACGGTGTTCAGTATTTAGGGTCCAATAAAATTCTCTCCTCTGATCTTATATTTTTATTATTTGTAATTTTTGGATCACACTTACTGCTGTGCTTCTTACATGTGAACTTAGTTGATGTCTCACTTAAATGGCTGCTTGTTTAAATACATGCCTTTAAGACTCCAGACACTATTCTTTCTGATAGCTGGGAACCATCTGTTTTCTTCACCACACTTTGATATAGCAACCATATCTTCAGTTATCTCTTCATGTGCACAGACATAGAATAGGGACATCAAAATGAATTGTTCTTAGATTAGGGCTGATTGTTTGATCTCAAAATCCACTCAATTATCCATGGTATATATGTCTCTGGTTCATTTGAAAAACATCATTATTATTTTGTTAAAGGACATAATTTATTCCCATGGGTCATATGGTAGTTCTTTCAGTTTTCCATCTTTTCAAACCTTCTGAACTGTGTCCTTGGGTAAATGCTGCCCTTTATTTTTTTAATCTCAAAATGCTTGACTATTAGCATATGTGTCAGGCAGGGTTCTCTTAGAGAAATAAAAATCAGGACACTAGTAATCCTTCATATATATTTATATATTGAGAAAGGTATATAAGATAAGAAAGAAAAGGTTAACTATCTATAAAGCAATACAGATTGCTTAGTGCAACTCACTTGCATAAGACAGCTAGAAGACTGGCAGTTTTTCAAGTCTTGAGGGCCGCTGAGTAGTCCTCTGTAGAGCAATCCAGGCTATCTGGTTACAGGCAGCAAACGGCAGAGCAGGTCGCCAACAGTCAGCTAGATGACAGAGTCCAACAGTCCCCAGCTCAAGAGATGTGTATCCTAGGAGCGTGGCGAAGTAGGGCTTGAAGGATCCTCAAGTCACAGCAACACAGTCCACGATTAGGTGTCCCACTGGTAGTGTTGCTTGGAGGTCGAGGCACAGGACGAACAAGGCAGCTCTCTGGTCCGAAGATCCGGAAGCAAGAGAGAGGGCGGGACTCGCCCAGCCCTTTCTATCTCTGCCCTTCAATTCATCCCACGTGTTCATTGGCCGTGCCGTCACAACAGACCCACCAATCTTCTGTGGCCATATTGGCATAACAAACCTACCCATCACAGCAGACCTCCCTAGTGTTATTGTTCCCCTTGGGGAATCCTACTGGCTAGAGTTTACACATTGGATGGGCTAATAGCAAGCTCAGCAGTTTGAAGCCAACAACTGTCCTTTGGGAGAAAAATGGGGCTTTTTCTTCCTGTCAAGATTATACTCTTGGAAACTCACAGGGGTAGCTCTACCCTGTCCTACACTGTTGCTATGAGTCGGCATCCACTCAATGGAAGGCAGTTTTTTGTTTTGCTTTCTTGTTTTTGAGACTTGTATATTTGACATTTGAGCCACATAGTCTTGTCCCTAATGGACCATTAAATTTGTTACTTTTATGATTGTGAGGGTCTTTTCACATTATTCTCCCACTCTATTTTTGACCTACTACTATGATCCTTTTCAGCACATTTAGTGGTGGTATCCAGGTTCCCTGCAGTCCTTTTGATTTTCTCCTATATGGTCAAGATGTGAATTCTCCTGCATTTGATATAGTATGCAAAAATTCAGTGTCATTTCAATCATAACTCTAGGAAGTTTTTCCATAAAAATCAACATACTGATTCTAAAATGGACATGAAGAAGATGACTATACATGACAAGCATACACCAACTGAATAATTTCTACATATGCAATTGTGTAACATTAATGATATTGACATTCTTTAAGTTGTAAAACCATTCTCCCCCTCCTTTTCTGCGTTGTAAGCAATTTCACACCACAATGCCTTCCTCTTTGAGAATTATGAGTAAGACCATTGTTCCTTACAAAATTTTCTGTAAACAGAGTCCCTGCTGCTTTTTCCAGAGATTCCGATAACAGGACATTTACGAAGATGGCTTGGGACCAAGCAGTGTTTCACTCCATATAGGATGACTATCAATCAGAATGGACTTGATGGGACCTATCAACAGCAACAAATATCTTTGAATCTTCAAACGTTAGATTTAGGCAGACCCTGGGTTATGGACCTTCAATTTGGGAACAACTTGTACTTGCCCTTTAATATCATGTAAATTTGTCCTTACTCTGAAATGATTGAAGGAGTTCTACAAATTCAAAACCTATCAAGCTAACCGATCCCTGCTGTCTAATCAATTGTGACTCCTAACCACCTTTTGAAGAGAGTAAAATTGGTCAGTGGGGTATGTAAGCCTGTGATTCTTCATGGGAGCAGAAGCTCTGTCATCTTTTTCCTGCCTCAGGAACAGCTGGTTGAGTTTGAACTACCAACCTTTCCGATAGCAGCCCAGCTTTGCACACACAGTGCTAAGTTCCTTGAGCCGAACTGGCAACAAATTCTGCACTTTGATCACCTTCATTTACCGCAAGTACAGCTTTATGGAAAAGGACTTCAAGTCTTCCTTGCACTAAAGTAAGGGCTAAATAATGACTGTAGGCACCTGTTCCAACTAACCTACAAATTGTTCAAGACACACTTAGGAATGGATCTTGCAGATAGCCCAGGAACTCCTTGTCTTGACCTGATTAGGGATGCATTGAGTTAATTGGGTTATGTAAAATATTTCCATCTCAATCAACTTCAAGGCAGGACATTTCCTTTGCTGTGGAAGTGTCTGACATTGTTTTTACCTGTTCCATTGTCTGGCATTGTCTGTCAATCCCTTTAGGGAGCTACTGTCATTGTTCTTCATCCTCAGGCAGAAAACAGAGCCCTACACCTTTATCTGATGATGTACTTAGTGTGATCTTATACAAGGTGCAAAGCATTCGAGCTTTACTTTCAAACAGCTGTACTCTATGTGAGCCAATGTGTTTGTTCCATGCTCTACCAAAACATTGCATCCAGAACCAAACCCAGTTCCAATGATTCTATTCAGACTCCTACCAACTCTGCATGACATTACAGAAATGCCCCTTTGGGTTTCCAAGTCTTTAAATATTTATAGGGACAGACAGTCTCATCTAGCTCCCTCAGAGATGCTAGTGGTTTTAAACTGCTGACTATGCACTTAGCATTTCAGTACTTAAACCATTACGTCACTAGAGTACATGGAAACACCTCAGGAAATATATGTTGCTTATTTTCTTGTTGAAAAAAGAAGTGTTCAATTTGTAAAATTTACCTTTGACAGCCTGGGAATTTTCATGGGTGTTGATTTCCACATCTTGTCAAATGACAAGACACCATGAGGCTTTTCCTCTTGAATGATTAGATAAGGGAATACTATATACCTGTAGCAAAGATCTTCTTTTGGTTTACAGTTTTGTCTGTAACTATTATACCCACAATTCAAAGAAGTTATCAAATGTCATTGTAGCAAAGTCTGGCACACAGTGGCCATGCATTCTTACTGAAGGTCCCAGGATAACTTTCAAGGTCAATACCTTTCTCAAGGTGCTTTCTATAGAACAGCCATCCACCTTGCTAAGGAAGTGGAGAAATTGAATGAAGGTCTCTTGTATTCTGAAAGCTGTTGAGTCCCTTGAGAAACACCTTAAGAATGGTGTGTTGCTTTGAAGCCCCGGGAGCAGGTGAAGTTCACTGTACTATTCTCTTTATTTTTGTATAGTTTTGAAAAGTAAAGATGGTGAGTTTTCCTAGTTAAATAAGCAAACCAATCTAAGTTTTGGGATCTTTTATTTTTATTAGGCATCACTGCCCTCTGGTGGTGGGAGCAGGAGGCCCAGCCTTTGCTCCTGTAAGCTGGAATTGAACCTCCAGTGGGCCGCAGTCCCGCACACAACCACTACGCCACCGGGGCTCAGCCCACCAATCTCAGGTTATCACTATCTCTTATCAGTTCCCTACGTTGTTGCCAGGTGCCATTGAGCCAGTTCCACTCACAGAGACCCTATGTCCAACGGAATGAAACAATGCCCAGATTGGTGCCAACCTCACACTTACTATTTTGCTTGAGACAATTGTTACAGTCACTGTGTTCCTATTTCTCTTTGAGGGCCTACCCTTTTTCACTTCCCCTCCACTTTACCAATCATGATGTCCTTCTTAAAAATATATGAGACCAAGGCCTTGTTTCTTAGTTTTCTGCTTGTGCTTCTTGAAGACAACTCTGTTGGTTCTTTTGGTCACCCATGGTACTTTTCTCTCTAGGCAATCATTTTCTTTTTAATGTGCTCTTGTAAAAGACATGAGGCACTTGAGCTGAAATCTCTTCTAATAGTTTAATTCAATGCCTCAAATATCAGTGGCTCTAAAAGTATTGGTTGTTCAATTGTTTAGGTAAAGGTTGTGCCTCACTTAGATGAGCCATAATTCCATTGCACCAACCTAAGTAGTGGCTTTATTGATTGTTGATTGATTAAGTCATTACCCTTGCACATTCTTAGGAAGTTTTATTGTGCGTGTGTGTTTCTCTCTTTTTTGATGTTCTGTTCTCTGACATCAGATCAACTAGATCCTAACTCCAGGGGAGGTAAAACCCAAAAGTCATTTTTTCTGCTGTGTAGTGGTTTGATTGGTGTTTAGACTGAGCTGTGGGTTATGTAGCTGGCCATCCTTCGGGCTCAAAGGTGAACAGGCATCCTGGACTTGAATTCGGCTTAGTAGAAGCAGGCCTAGCATGTGTTAACAGGGCTTAGAGCTGGTTCATTTCGATTTGGCTCCCTGTAAGTATTTGCTTTCCAGCTCACTCTGCTGAATCCTAATCTGCATGTAAACAAATCCTCAGAAGGGTGCTGAAGCAGAAGTAACAGGTTCAAAGCTCTGGTTGTTAGTGTGGAGATTCAGTTCAGCACTACTACTTGTTTTCTCTGATTAGGAGAGATGATTACTGTTTTCTCTGATTAGGAGAAGATTGAACTTTCCCTGTGGATTTATGAGCCTGTAACTCTGTACAGGAGTAGGAAATCTCATCTTTTCTCATCAGAGTGGCTGGTAGTATATAACTGCTTACCTCATGGTTTGTAGCCCAACATGTAGCCCATGACACCACCAGGACTTTTCCTTGCAAGGTAGTCATGAAAAATTATACAAGAAACACCTCATGAAATTCATTTAGAACTGAAGAATCATAACCAACAATTACAATCACAGTGATAGTTGGAAAGTTAGAGCTAATATATTTAGACTTTGGGCTTTCACTTTTAATGTGAGAGCTTGGAAGGAGACATACCCAAGGTCCAGTGGAGATCCCTCAGATCTAGGGTCTGAGGTTGGCATGAGCAGACAGAATCTCGGTTCTATCTGTGCCTTCTCCCATTTTGAGTGAAAAGAAATGTAAATTTTATTGCAGTGTGAAACTGTTTCCTTGGTTCCTCAAAACAAGCACCAGAGTGACATCCAAATCTTGTGTTATGCTTTTGCTCCAGGGTTAGACAGGAATGGGTGCTGTGCCTTATCTTCAAGAGGAGACATCAGGGAGGTTGTTTAGAGATTACATATGCTAGGTTTTCTTGTGCCACAGAATTCCAGGTCAGAGTGAACTTGAAGAATGATTGTGTTCTTTACATCTTTCATGTGTCTATGTTTCTAGGTTTAAGTTACTAACTTTTCTAAAAAAACTTTCTGATTACAGGTTTGTAATGAATATTAGAGAGCCTCACAAAGAGACACATATTTCTAAGTCTATATTGTGAATTCACATACATTTGTATTTTGGTTTGAGATCATTATAAAAGCATACAGAACATACATTCATTGAAATATATTTGGATTCTCTAAAATTTTAATAAAAATTATCAAAAAAGCCCCCAAAAAACAACAAAAAAAGAAAATTATCAGTCACATTTGGGAAAGAATGGTATTATTTCAGCAATTACAAGAGGAGGGGGTCACTTTAGAATTCTTTATCAGTCTATATATTTTCTTATTTAGAATTCTATATTCAGTCAGCATTTTTATGTTTTGAATTTTATATCAGTTAGGAAAATGCAGTTATTCAATGTACTTTCTTGAAGAATTCTTTCCCCCCAGCTTTTAGCACATATACAAGAATTAAAAGTACTGGGGAAGAAGGATGAAGGACATTCCTACAGACAATCTGACACAAACACCAAAGCAGGTTGTTCAAATGTTTAAATGGGAGTCTCAAGGGATGCAGGTGACTTTCTAAAAGTCTCCCTTAAACACCTTCAATCCCCACTAGTTGAGCTACAACAGCCTCTTTAGAATGATGACTGTGGCCCAATATTACTCCATGGATTCTGATGCTCTGAGATCCCATGTGGCAATGTTTAACTGCCCCATTGGGTTTTCTAGGCTGCCGTCTTTATGAAAACAGATGGCCTTTCCCCCGTGGTGCCACTGGATGGGCTCAAACCATCTTTGTTGGACCATCTTTCAAGTGATTCAAAACTAATCAATTAAGTGTTGCATCTACAGAGCTCCTGGTTTCTCAAGTATGCAGTGATATCTTTCCTGTATTTTTGTGGTAGATATGTAATTTGTTGTCAGTTTGAGAATTAAGAGTGAAGGGGTGGGGTTTAGCCTGTCAATCAGGTTGCAGCTTGATGACCTGATTTGGAGGTGCTAAGGAGATAAATAGCTCGCTGGAGGTAGGATACATACTCATTCCCTGGGAGACATTGCAGCTGACAAGACACATGAAGTTACGCTAGGGCCCTGAGCTAAAGGAGTCATACAGAGAGCACTGCCACCACTGAGATGCTTATAATGCCACTGCATTCACAAGACTTTCCATTCACTGGCCTGTGATCTTCCTGTATTTGGCTTCATTTCCTGTGCTTCGTGAATATGAAGAGGACTTTATAGATTGGTATTGGACATATGGGCTAATATCAAACTTATGCAGTTGACTTGAACTGGACTGGGATGCAATATCAATATTTAATTGCTCTTATATATAAAGCTCTTTCTTATACACACATGAGTGTAGCTATGTACTTGTTTCTCTAGTCCACTCAGACTAACACAATTCCAAATTTTGTAGGAGTGATCCTTCTGTTGGAAGATTAAACCAGAACAATATGAGGTATGGCTATTCTGAAAATAGTGGTTGACTTCTCAGTTGAAATCCAAATGGTGGCAGTAAAACAGGATGCCAACAAACAATTCAGCTTGACACTCTGGTAGGTACAATCTTAATACAAGCACTGGAGACTTTTTCAAGATGCCGTGTCTGGTGGAAAGAAAATCAGATTTAGAACATTGGATGCAGACTGTGCCCCTAACTCTACATGTGGACCGAGGAAAATGGCTCCCTGGGGTTCTCAAGCTGGTGACTTTTCTAAGCAGTTCTCTAGGCCTGTCTTTCAAAGTACCTCTGGGTGTGTTCCAGCGCTCAGCCTCTCAGTTACTAGTTGGGTGCTACATGCAAGTACACATACAGAGTGGGGGAAATATAATATCTCCCCAGCATCAGAAAAGATTTGAGAATGATCTAGGAAGCAAAGCTATGGATAGAAGTATAAGCATTGATATGTACATATGTAAATACATCAGTTCATTAAAATGGAAGTATTGGCCTAGGTACATATATTTATATGCTAACACACCAAAGTAGTGGATGGACCTCAAGCCCCTGCTCATGCCCTCCCTCAATGCAGGTACACTTTTTTCTAACAGCCTCGCATTCTGTGATGCTCACTGCTCCTGCACAATCGCTGAAGACAAAATGAATACAAAAGTGAATGTGATGAAGAAAGGGAATGGTGCCCAGCTATCAAATGATATAGTGATGGGGGTTCTTAAAGGCTTGAAGTTAAGCAAGAAGTCACCCAGCAGAGAAGCAACAAACCCACATGGAAGAAGCACACCAGCCTGTGCAATCATGATGTGTCACCAGGACTAGGTAACAGGAATCAGAGTACTCCAAGCAAACAAACAAAACCATATTGTTGAAAACGAGGGAGTTGGAGCAGAGATTCCCACACCCATCTGTAGACAATAGGACATCCGCTCAGAGAATAGTCACAAGGAAGGAATAAGTCAACCTGTAAACAATAAAGCACTGATGAAACACATAATATTCCTCTGGTTCCTTGAAGCTTCCTCACCCTCCACTACCATGACCCTAGTATTGCCTTTCACTAAACCAGAACATGCGCACAGATACAGATAACAGCAAAGAGCTCTGTACGCATGGAATCCAAGAACAGGAATAGGGGTGGTGATATCAGAAGGGTAGGGAGAAGGTGAGGAGGAAGCGGGAACTGTTCACAATGGTTTAAACATAATCACCACTTCCCCTCCAGGGGGACAAACAACAGAAACCATGGGGAAAAGAAGACAGCAGTCGGTGTAAGATATGAAAACAATAATTGATAATTTATCATGGGGTCCAGAGACCTGGGGATGGGGTGGGGGAAGGAATTGACCCCATGGTCTCAAGGGGAAAGAAAATGTTTTGGAAATGGTGATGGTAGCATATGTACAAGTGTGCTCAATGCAATTGGTATATGAATTGTTATGATCTGTAGGAGCCTCAAATGCAATGATCTTTTAATCAAAAGAAATATTTTCTCCCTGAGATGTTTATTGGAATTGTGCACTGTGATTCAACAATATGCTCTTCCTCCTTGGATAGGAGTCATCAAAAGAATGTTGTTGAAATAGGACAAAATTCCTATAATGTACAGGACTGCAGAAAAGCCATAGCTATCTAACAAACAAAATCTCAAAGCTACCATTGCAAGAGAGTATATTTATAGGAAAAAGCCTCTCCAATAATTGTAGGTGATAGCTGTGGCAAATACCAGAACCAGAAAGCTGAGGGTGAATAAGGAAGGGTATTGGAGACAGGCTGCAAAGTAGTTTGTAGATCAATAAATGCTTAAATTCTACTGAGAGGATTGTAAAACTTACAGCTGCATGAAATTGAAATTGTTACATCTTAAATTGTTTGTGAATAAAGATTTAGAAAATGTATTTTGCTGCTTTAGAGTTCACTGAATTCATGAAGACAACGATGGCACTCAAAGACCCATGTTGACTGCTTTTCAGACCATCACAGTAGAAGGAGACCTCCCAGTTGCATATTTTTAAAGGATTGAAATGATGATGGCACACATCACCATACCAATGTTGCAAATGGAATGCTTAAGGGACCATTATCTTACTTGTCTCATTCACCAAGATAGAATTATTGATGGCCCTTGTTATGGGTAAGCATCCCTAATGGTGGAGAGGTTAAGCACTTAGTTGCTAACCTAAAGGTTAGTCATTTGAACCTAACAGCCACCCCAGGGGATAAAGATGTGTCAGCCTGCTTCCACGAAAGATTTACAGCTTTGGAAATCCTCTGAGCCAGAATAAACTCAACATCAGTAGGTTGGACTTGCTTGATGCTCTGGTCTTGCCTGTGCTCTGCTCTTCAGAAAGAGCATATTGAGTCATCTGCCTTGCAAGGATGTGAAAGTTCCAAAATGCAACAGTCTTTTTTGCCCTGTGGGAAGAATCAATGCTTACATACATGGGTTAAGTTTTTTATATTTTCTTACTGGCCACAACAATCATGGGTAGAGTGTACAGAAAACATGAAAAAAGTTACTAATGTTTAAACAAATGTCATGCAAAGCCAGGAATATAAATCTATCAAAGTTTATTGAATATATAATTTGTAAATTCAGGTCACATTTCAGTTAGTGTAAAAAATATCCTAGAGGTGACAAGAAATTCCAAAATTCTTATGAGCATTTCCTTGGAGGTGGGGGTAAGGTGGAGTGTGGGAACAAAATTGATAACCATGTTTGTGTTCAAGATCATAAAGCTTAGTCTTGAAAAAGCAATGAAAATGATTACTGATTTATCCTAATCATTGCTCCCAGTCTAACTTTTAGGAATGGAATTAATTCTTCAAAAGAGCACAAGACCCAATGCCAAATGACCCTAGATTATGGATTTCAGGATCTGCAAACTATGACTCTGGAGTCATGTGCAGCTCTTTCAGCATGTGCATGTGACTCTGAGGTAACACTCAAAATGAAAATAATAGTATCATGGTTTAATTTATATTATTATCTAAAGTAAAAATATGTGCATGGCTCTTAAATAATGATTAACTTAGTATGCTTTGCTGACCCCTGGGCAAGACTATTGTTTGTCTTACAAGTGGTTTTTTAGAAACCAAAGGCTCAAAAAACAACACCAAAACATATTGTAGGTGATGCCAACTTCTTTGAAATTCAGAAATGTAGATGCTTAGGTCTGATGGATAAGTAATTTGGAGGTGCTTTATTTAAGGCTATTTAAATATAATTTTAAATTTATTGATATATTTTAAAATTTTGCTATAATACCTAAAAAGAAAACATATCTATGTAGTTTCATAGTCAATATTATCAAACCAGAGATAATATCTCATTGGACTAACCTCCATATGTGGTTCTTTTTTTCTTTTCCCACCCTCCCTCCTACCTCCTTTTCCCTCTCTCCCTCTTTTTTCCACATCTCGGCCTCTTTTATAATTTTAAAGTCTTACCTTGAGTGTAAAATCCATTTTTTATGCTTTTTCTTATCATATGGCACCATAAAATATTTATCTTGATGAGATTGAATAAGTTTGCTGAGCATAATTTTGTCCATGTATTGAGGTGTTTGATAGACACATCATTCTATTTTAAGGATGAATCATATTCTGTGGTATAAATGTACCAGAGCTGGTTTATTCATCCCTCACCAACAGGATGGATAAAGCTGAAGGAGAGCAAGAGAGATAAAGAGACTGAGAGAGAGAGAGAGAGAGAGAGAGAGAGAGAGATATGCTCCCAGGATCCTCCTTATGAGAAGTCCATGTCCAACAGGAGAGACCATGAGGCTGGGACCTGATTAACAAGCTAGAGTCCACCCATATCTTCTTCTTTTTAAAAAAATCATTTTATTGGGGGCTCATACAACACTTATCAAAATCCATCCATCCATCCATTGTGTCAAGCACTGTGTTAGTCCAGGTACATTTGTTGCCATCATCATTCTCAAAATATTTGCTTTCTACTTAAGCCCTTGGAATCAGCTCCTCATTTTCCCTCCTCTCTCCCTGCTCCACTGCTCCCTCATGAACCCTCAATAATTTAAAAATTATTATTATTTTGTCATATCTTACACTGTTCGGCATCTCCCTTCACCCACTTTTATGTTCTCCATCCCCGAAGCGGAGGTTATATGTAGATCCTTGTAACTATTTCCCCCTTTGTACCTCAGCTTTTCAGTATCACCACTCTCAGCACTGGTCCTCAGAAGTTCATTTTCCTGGACTCCCTGTGTATCCAGTTCCTATTTCTACCAGTGTACATACTCTGATCTAGCCAGATTTGTAAGGTACAATTGGCAGCATTACAGTGGAAGGAAGGAAGCATTTAAGAACTAGAGGAAAGTTGTATGTTTCATCACTGCTACACTGCACTCAGACTGACTCATCTACTCCTTGCAACCCTTCTGTAAGGAGATGTCCAGTTGCCCGATTGGCTTTGGGTCTCTAATCTGAACTCCCCCTCATTCACAATGTTATGATTTTTTTTTTATTCTTTGAAGCCTGATCCCTGATTCCTTCAATAGTTCATGATCATACAAGCTGATGTGCTTCTTCAATATGGGCTTTGTTGCTTCTGAGCTAGGGGGCTGCTTGTTTACCTTCAAGCCTTTAAGACCCCAGACACTATATCTTTTGATAGCTTTCTTCACCATGTTTGCTTACGCAAACATTTGTCTTCAACAATTGTGTTGGGAAGGTGAACATCATGGAATGTCAGTTTAATAGAACAAAGTGTTCTCACACTGAGGAATTACTTCAGAAGAGGTCCCAATGTCTGTCTGCTACCTTAATACTAAGCCTATAAGTATATGCACTTCGATCTATTTTCCTATCTTCATATATAATTATATTAACATATGTACATGCCTGTATTTCAGCCTCTATAAATGCCTTTTGCCTCCTAGTTCTTTCCTGTATTTCCCTTTATCTTCCTCCTGTCCCACTAGCATGCTCAGCCTTCATTGTGCTTCAGTAGTTCCTGTTAGTTACATTGCCCTTGAGCAAGACCAATCAGGCCTCTTACACCCTCCTCGCCACTGATATTGGATCACTTAGTTTTCCCTTGTCCCTCGTTTTGTTAATGCTACTTCCTTTACCTCACCTCCCCCTGCCCCACCCATATTATCTTACTAGGGTCATGTTGGCACAAAAAATTCCCAACTACCGCAATATTCTTGAAAAGAATCATACCTGTTCAGTGCTATATTGGGCTGTCCAGGATTACATGTCTAGTCTTCCTCTGCAACTAGACTATGCCTGATGCTGTGTTTTGTCCCTAACACAACTTCAGATGACCCACCTCAGATGCTCAGACTCTGCATTAACTGCAGGGCAACAACATCATGGTGCTGTCCAATGATTCCAGCAGATGACTTGATTCCCAAGGGCCTTCTCCAGGCATTTTAGAAAATTCAGACTGCTACTCCAACAGCTGAGTCATGGGCCTCTTCTGATGAATGAGCAAGACCACCTTCCCCGTGATATCTTCATCAGTGTGTTTTCAACAAGCCAGTTAGTTGGATTAGCATAGGAAAAATAACCAAAACAAAGAAGCAAAATTCAGAGACCTGATAGCATAGTGGGCTATGTGTTGGGCTGGTAACCACAGAGAAGTAAAATTCATATAAAAGTACCTTTTTCACGGCTAAAAAAGCTTCTTTTTACCCTGCTAACAATACCCTCAGTGTTTGAGGTTCTATTTTACTGTGCTGATTATTCTTTGAATGGCAGGAAACTAGTAATGC
The DNA here is from genome assembly GCA_004026705.1 of Nesogale talazaci. Lineage (NCBI taxonomy): Eukaryota > Metazoa > Chordata > Mammalia > Afrosoricida > Tenrecidae > Nesogale > Nesogale talazaci. The sequence goes on along the minus strand of PVJH01000317.1, from coordinate 39,538 downwards.
AGCAAGAAGTAACTTGTTCCAAACAGATTATCTGGGGGCGGATCCTTGGTGGCGTAAGTGGTTGAGTGCAGGACTGCAGCCCAAGGGTTTGGCGGTTCAAATCCAGCTGCGGCTCTCAGGAGCAGCACTGGGTAGCGCTCATGACCACCAGAAGCAGTGATTCCCACAAAACAAAACAAAACAGAAAAACAGATTATCTGTTGAAACCTAGGCAATAAGCCGCCCACTGGCACATTGTGCTAATGGAAATAGGAAGCTTGGCCCGGCTTCTCCACCCTCTTCCCAAACACACAAGCTAAGTGCTGCTTTAAGTTCATGATTCTCCTACTGCTGATGTCCAGCAAGTGGAGGTTGGATCAGGAGACCTGGTGGTGTCCTGGTTCAAATGTCCAGCTGCTAACCAGACGCCAGTGTTTTGAAGTCCCCAGCTGCTCTGTGTAGGGAAGAATGATGTGGCACTCTGTTCCAGAAGGATTATAATTTTGGAAATCCCAACAGGCCAATTCCCCCGTCACATGGGGTCACTATCAGTCGGAATCCACTAGACAACATTGGGCTTGTGGTTTGGGAGGTTTGAGTCAAAGAGATCTTCCACAGTGACTTCAGGCTTTGTGCATAATGGGTAAAGCTACATTGCCTGGAAATGATGCTCTTTTAAAGGCTCCAGGAACTGTGAGTGGAGCCACTTCTGGAGGAAGAATGGCATTTCAAATGAATTCACTACAGCCATTAGTTCTGCATTTGCTGTCCTGCGAACAGAATTTGGTTTAGTTTTCTTCATATTCATGAACCTTTTGAAGTCTCCTCATATGCGTTCACAGTGGAAGGGCAACGCTCTGACTCAGAGGACCATCCAGGAAGAAACGTGTGCTCTGGCAACCTCCTGGCAGCAGTGATTAGAGTGAGAAGTATGGCAAACGAACCTGCTCCTTCGAGCTCTTGGTGACCCAGCACCAACCAGAGAGGACCCGGAAGAGGTGCTCCTGCGCTTTCCTAGACTGTAGCTCTCTATGGAAGTGGAAGCCGAAAACCTGCTCTTTCCCTTGTAGAGCAGCTGGTGGTTTCAAACTGTAGATTAGCAGACCAATGGGTCTATGAGAGTCTGTGAAATATCTACATTTTTGTGAAGCTGGTTGAAGAAACACCGGTGTTATAACATAGACCATGTACACCACAGAACTCATCAAATCATATAAAGCTTTCAAAACTGCTCATTCGTTTGGAAGAGCCTATTTTAAATCACACTACTTACTGCCTGAGTCACTAGCGGTTTGGGTAACTGGGTATGGGAACTACATCAGGGGACTGTGTCAAAGGAGATGACATAAGAAAACTTTTTATAAAATTGCTGTGTTGTGCTTTAACAGGAAATTATTTTTTAAAATAGCAATATCCCTCTCACGAGTCATAAAAGGACCCTTGGGGGTGTAGATTTTATGTTTAGGAACTAACCACAATTTCAACAGTTCGAAACCACCAGAACCTCTATGGAAGGAAGATGAGGCTATCTGCTCCCATACAGAGTTAGTCTCAGAAACCTAAGGGGGACAAGTCATCCCTGTTCTATAGACTCATTAAGAGTCAGAATTAATACCATCACAGTGGATTTTTTGGTCAAAGGTGTTATCATGACCCATCTTTCAATCACATAATTTTGTCAGCCCATGCTGTAAGCATGTGGATGTTTTCATGGCTATTTATTTCTTTGTCAAATTTTCTGATGTTTAGGCTTTATTATTTTGGTAAATAATACTTATGAATCTATATCAGTAACCTTTAAAATAATTGAATAGTACTTAAAGGAACAGGAGAAAAAACACTGAAGCAATCTGCTCAGTTACTAAAAATGTAATTAATATTGTTCTAATGCCATGTTAGAGAGATTTTACAAACCAACTTGTTAGTGTTCATATAATTCAGGAAATATTACACTCAAGCAGGTGACAGCTACATTGATCATATATGTTTCTATTATTAAAATTGATAATAATCTTACATATATAAAATTATTCATCATGTAGCTCTTTGAAAATGAGAGAAACCTAGATGAGGTGGGGGAAATGCTTTGTTTCTTTTTGCTGTTGTTGGAAACTAGCTCATGCTTCCCAAAAGAATCGAAATCAGTTTCATTATTACTTTCCCTCCATTTGCAATCACTCAGTGCTTAGATCTTTATTTAATTAAAAATTTCCCTTTTATTTGTGGAGCTCCATAAATATGCAGAGAAAAACACAGTCCATCAGATGAGAACAGTTATAAGCTCCATGCAAACTCTCCAATATGGGACTTTTCTTTCTTCCTTTCCACTCCGTCCCCCGCCCCCTTGTCTTTGCCATTGTTTTCAAAGTATTTACCTTTGATATGAATCTATTTTTCTTTATAATAATAGTGTCATGAGATATTTATCTTTATGGGATGGACTAATTTTGCCAAGTACAATGTCTTCCGATGTTGTTCATGTTATGAGGTAGTTGACAGATTATTCTTGACTTTTTAAGGATGCATATTATTCCATTGTGTGTATATACCAGTTTGCTTATCCACACCTCCATAGATGGGTTTTTTTATTAGTTCCATATTTTTGGTATTATAGAAGTTGCTGCAAAAATATGGGTGTACACATATTTAAATGGCTCTCAACCTTCATGATGCCATGACCCTTTAAGACAGCTCCCCATGCTGTGGTGATCCCCCCAAACAATACAATTATTTTCACTGCTACTTCATAACTGTAATTTTGCTATTGTTATGAATCGAACGACCCCTGTGAAAGTGTCATTCAACACCCAAAGGGGTCGCAACCCACAAGTTGAGAAGCACTAACATACCTGTTTGTGTTTAGTTCTTTATTTTTTAGGGTATAGATGAAGTACAGAGATTGCAGGGTCATAAGGTGTTTGTATTCGCATTTGTTTAAGGATGTACCCTACTGTTTTCCATAATGATCAGACAATTCTATAATCCCACCAGCAATGTATGAGCTTTCCAATATGTCCATATCATCTGGTACATTTTAGTTTTCCTAAGTGTTGGTTTGAGGTTGTATCTCATTGTTGTTCTAATTGTCACTTTTCTGACTGCTATGGAATGTGAGCATTTCTTCTGGATATCAGCTTTAGTAAATTTTCTATTTATGTCTCACACCAATTTTAAAAATTGGGATTTATACAACATATTTTTCTTCTGAAGTTGTTGTAGTTTCCTATAGATTTTTGAAGCTAACTGAGCTATTTGATACATGACTATCAATTTTTTCCAGATCTGTGGATTCTCTTTTTACTCTTTTGGTGAAGCATTTTGATGTACATATATGTCATAATTATAGAAGTTCTCAGCCCTCTAGTTTGACTTCTATATTGTGGATGTTTTCCATTATGTTTGATAATGCGTTTATGCCTTGTATTAGGGCCATTAAGCTTGTCCCTACTTTTTAAATTTATGAATTCTATGCTTCTAAGGTTTATATTTAAGTGTTTAATATGTTTTGAGTTGATTTTTGTGCATGGTATGGGTCCTCTTTCATTCTTTAACAGGAGGAGAACCAATTTTTTCCAGCAACATTTATTTAAAAATCTCTCTCTTCCCAACTTAATGTGTTTTAGCCCTTTATCAAAGATTAGGTATCTGTAGGCACTTGGTTGTATTTCTGGGTTTTCTGCTTTAAGTCCTTTGGCTGGATAACAGGTTTTCAAATCATGCCGTGACAGGCCTCCTATTTATTTTGTTTTTCAATAGTGGTTTATTTGCACTGAGATTCTTTTCTTTACATATAAAATTAGTGATTGTTTTTTTTTCCATTTTTTGAAGAATCATGCTGCAACTTGGACCAGAATTTCACTGAATTTACAGAGTGTCTAATGTTTTTTTCTTCATACATGTGTAGGAAAACAAATATTCTATCTAGCTGTGCTAATCTGGGTATATATGAGAAACAACTTCACAGATATTCCTATGTATATAAGGAAGAGGTTTATATATAAGAGCAGTTGAATATTGAGAAAAGATCCCAACCAAGTCAAATATAAGTCAAATATTAGCACCTATGTCCGATACCAATCTATAAAGTCCTCTTCAGACTCACGAAGTACATGCAATGATACCAGATACAGAAAGGTCACAGGTCAGTGGGTTGGAAGTCTTCTGGATCCAGTGATGTTGTGTCTCAGTGCTGGTTTCTCTGGCTCCTGAGGCCATTTCATCAGGGTAAGTCCATGTGTCTTCTCCAGCTCCCAGGGCATAACGCCATGTGTCTTGTCAGTAGAGCATCTCCCAGGGAGTGAGCAGAGAGAGTGTGTCTCCCACCTCCAAGGAGGAGAACTCAGATTTCTCAGAATTCTCATGAGAAAGCCATACCCACACAGAGAACTCATTGGTTGGTGATGTGAGTGATAGCCTAGACTCCACCCCTTCACTTTTAATCCTCTGAAGTCCCGAATTGACACCAGATTATGTAACTGCCACACTAGTTTTGCTTAAAATTCAGTGATTTAAAAATTTCCTCTAAATCATCCCTAACTAAATGCAATTTAATTAAATTTTCAAGGTTTAAATTTGAATTAGAATTATAAAATGGTGACACATTAAAGCTTACATTTGATAGAACTAACATATCTGATAAATTTACCTTTTATAATTTTAATTTTTTCCAATATCGCTTATATGTATATTTTTAAAAAATCATTGGTTTAAGGATTGAATTACTAACACTTACTGTTTGAGTCTGTCAAAAGACTGGATGATGGCCAAAGCCAAACTCATTGCCATCAAGTCAATTCTAATGCATGATGACTCTATCCATAGAACTTCCCCTGTGGGTTTCAAACACCGTGACTCTGTATGGGAGTAGGAAGCCTCATATTTCCCCCAAGGCGTGGCTTGTGATTTCAAACTACCAGGGTCCATCAAAATACACCGCTGGCAAGTCTCTAATGAATAAAGTTGGTCTTGACACTTGCACGCATTCTGCAGAAGAGGACCAGGTTGGCGTGGCAGATTTTTGCAGCAGAAGACAGTGCTGAACACGACATCGGCATGATGCTGTCGAAGAGATGAGTGACATTCGGGAGAAAGATTTGCCAGTTGGGGGTGATTTGCTTTCTGGGCTGTACCAATGTCGGATGGTGTTAGACTTGAAACCCTCAAAAGGGCAAAGCGTTCCTTTCCAGAACAAACACGGGCCTTTCAATGATGTGCCAACGCAAGATGCAAATGCAAAGGGAGATGAGCACTAGCTTTCGAAGAACTGTTTTACAAGTGATGCCAAATGACAGGAAAATTCCACACTCATGGATGAGAATGTATACTGTTTTGGCTGCCGAATACTTGCCGTGAGTACTACAGATATGATATCCATCTTTGTGACTGGGTATTCAAAGTGGTAGAAATGGAGCCCAAATGGACATAACCATAAGACATCTGAAAACCACCTACATTGCTTGGAAAAATGGAAAACATTGGCAGGCGGAGGGCGGCTGCAAAACAACATTGACTCTGAAACTACGGCTCTGAGGCCAATAGAGAGGCAAAGGGGGAGGGTGCTCTTTTCCCAGATTGCGTGATTTCACATGGGGTTTTTCTTTTTTGTCAAGCACAATCTGGCATTCCATGGTCACAAGGAAGATGAGTCTTTATTGACTAAAAGGAACTTTCTCAAGATGGTTGCGATGCTTTCAAAATAGGCATGGTCCAGGGCACCCAATGTGATAAAAGCAGAGTGAATATAAACTTACACCATCAGTTTCTTATCTTATTCCCAAACAAACAAGAAAACACATAGAAAGACTTTGGAAAGGGCTCAACAAATCATGTGGAGAAGTTTTCCGTGGACTCAAAGTCTATAAAGTATATTTGGATGAAGTTTGACAGCACACTTCATACACAGCCAGATGTCTGAAGTGATCGTCTATATAAAAATCAACAATAGGAAATTTGAGATGATAGAAGTCTTTCTAGAATTTTTTTTCCTATAACAGGGTGGAAAGGCTGCTGACATAAGGTCTGACATTCTTTAAAACCTGGAAAGTGATGGATTGGACATAATGAAGTGGAATGCTCAAGGTTATGATAACCTGGCTACTATGAGACTGTATTTAGTGAAATAGAAGGTCAGGAAACAAAGAGAAAAGCCTTCAAGAAGATGAACTGCTCCACAGGCTACAACAATGGGATCAAAGACAGCAATAATTGTGAGACTGGCACAGGACCAGGGAGTGTTTCCGTCTGTTGTACATAAAGTAGCTGTGAGTTTTAGCTGACGCAATGGCACCTGACAACATGATGGGAATTCATGGAGATGTACAATGCATTCTGTGAGGAAAGCAGAAGAAAAATATCTTTAATAGATGGTGGGTGGGATCAGTCTCTTTGTATTTGTGGTCGTCACTGTTTTGCTGGGAAATCTTTTTATTTGGGATCCTTGAAGCCATAGTGGGCTACATGTTGGGATGCCAAGATTGGCAGTTTGGAACCATCAGGTTCAACTTGGGAAAAATATGTGGTTTTCCACTTCCAAAAAGTGTTACAGTCTCAGAAATTCATAAGGGCTATTCCACCCTGTCTTCGAGGGTCAGTGTGAGTCAGCATCCACTCGGTGACAGTGAGTTGGATTTTGGATTTAGTGATTGTGATGATCTGGGTGAACTAGAGAAACAAATTCATAGACACTGTGGGTAAGAGAAAACTTTAATCAAAGAACAATTGTACATTAAGAAAAACTTCCACCCCAATCCAGATCAATCCATATGCCTCATATTAGCACATATCTCAATACTGGTCCATAGAGTTATTCCTTAAACTCATGCAGCTATACAATGGTACTGAATACAGGGAGATCACAGGGCAGTGGGTGGAAAGTCTTGTGGATGCAGTGATGGTGGAAACATCTCAACATTGGCATGAGTCTCCACGTGTTTTTCCTTCAGCTCCAGAGCCCTGGCTCTAACATCATAGCTCCATATGGCCTGTCAACAGAAATGTGTACCAGAGAGAGAGAGTGCATCTCACCTCCAGGGAGAAATACAGGAGTTCCCAGGATGCTCAGGAGAAGGTCAGGACCACAGGGAGGTCTCATTTGCTATGGCTTGATTCCTAGGCTGGACTCTACGCCTTTACAAGTTGGCAGGAGATTATGGCCCTGCCACAGTGACAGTGGAGGTTACTTTTGAGACATTTTCTTTCTTTGCTTCTTTAATTCACCCACGAATTAAAAACAAAAGTACAAAAGAACACAGTCTCTGCCATCAAGTATATTCTGCCTCATAGGAACCTTAGATAGGGTTTATAAGCTTATAAATCTTTACAGAGCAAACAGACTCATGATTCTTCAGTGGAGCATATAGTGGATTTGAACTGATCATTTTGTGATCAGCAGCCCAATGCCTAGCCCACAGAGCCACCAAGGTTCCTTCTGCCTGTCAATGGAATGTCTTCATAGACCATCAACAACCCATTGTAGTAGGTAGCATTTAAGCCAGTTAGAGGAAAAAATTTGATAAACTTGTGGCATCAATTGCTATCTTTGTGATATACATGGAAATTTTGACGTGATCTTTTCCCTACTATTTAATTTCCTTTTTCTGTGATACCTCTCTTTTTAGTGTGATATACTATTGAAAGTTAGTCTTTCACAGAAGTACCTGGAGACTAGGCAAGGACTTAACCTTTGATAAAGCAGTGACTAAGCTGGAAATGCTAAGATTTTTTTCTGCATGAGGAAGAAACAGTCACCTGGTGGAGCATGCAATTGAACAGATACTTTTAAAAAGAGAAGAAAGTGGAATAGAAAGAAGAGTCAGATGCAAGAATAGGATGGGAGAACTCACCCTGCCAGAAGGAAACAGAGTGAAACTTGTGTGCAGTGATGGTTTTTGTCCTGAACTTCAACTCAGATCAAAAATCTTCAAGGAGGCCCTGTTGGAAGCCATTCAAGAGAAAAGTTATATGTCACTGAAGGAGAGGTAAAGTCCATTTCAAAATATATCACTTACTTGAATGAGGTATAAGGAACCCTGGTGGCAGAGTGTTTACATATTGGTCTGGAAAGAAACACAAGGTCAGCAGTTCGAGAGATGGAGTTTTCTACTTCCACAGAGTTACTCTCAGAAACATCCAGGGGCAGATCTACACTGCCTTATGTAGAGGATTACTATAAGTCAGAATCCACTTGATGGGAATGAGTTGATTTAATTTGTATGATGAGGCATCCAAAATGAGCTCTTAATGGAAATACCCAGGTGGAGAAGGCACCTGAAAACAGTAGAGCTTGATATGGAAGAATCCAAAGAATGGACAATATTAGATGATTTTTAAAATTCATATGTAAAATATGACTTCATAGACTCTCTCTTCACCCACTTACTCAGTCTAAAACAATTTCTGGCTATTTGTGTTTCTGTGACTTCATGTAGGAGGAACTTTACACAGCCGAAGCATAAAGAACTCCTTGCCTTCTATCATGGGACAGGCTCGGCCTTTCCATGCTGTTAAAGATTCCATTGAAACTGAGTTGGAAAAAGGAATTGCTATTCAGGTTAAGATACAAGTGTTCACAGCTTTCAATGCCAGCTGTGATAGTTATGTTTTATTTAAACTTAGATAGACCAGGATTCTCCCATGATATAATCTAACATAGTGTGGCTAACCCCGTGATGGAATGTGTGTATGTGTGTGTGTGTTTGAAGAAGCCAAGGAGTTGCCCATTGTTGCAGCTACTGTGCTAATACATATATCTCCTTGAAGATATTACTTAGTTCCATCACACCTCTACTCTACAAGCATGATGATGTTCTTCAGGGACTGATCTCTCCTGACAATATGTAGAAAGTACATGAGAAGTGTTGACGTATAAAAAACGGTCTAGCTGTACTTCTTCCAAGGCAGATCTACTTGTTCTTTTGGCAGTCCATGAAACTTCCAATGTTATTCACAAGGAGCATAAGTAAAAAAAATGCAAATTATTTGGTCTTCCTTATTCATCATCCTATGTTCACATGTATTTGAAGGGATTGAAGATATCATGGATCAGAGCTCTTCAGTTATTCCTGCTGTTGTTTCTTGTCCTCAATTTAGTTCCAACTCATAGATAGCGAATACACACAAGAACACAAGCCCTGCCCAGTCTTTTGCCATCCTTTCAACTGTTTGAACCCATTGTGGAAGTCACTACTTTCAACTTAAATGAACCAGCAGCCTATGTTTTATTTAAACTATTAAAGGATGCTGAAACATTGAAGAAAGATGAAAGGGCATTAGAAAATACTGCCATCCTAAAAATAATTGGTCAGAGTCAAAGCAAAACCAAACAAAAAGTGGTCCTTGTTCAATCACTTCAGGCAGTATTAGAGATGATGAACCAATGCTGTGGACACAAGAATATCAAACTGCATCTAAGACACTGGGGAGAAACAATGTTCCAGGAACCAGTGGAATACCAACGGTAGTTCAACAGATGGATGCAACACTGGGAGCAATCACCCATCGATGCCAAGGAATTTGGAAAACAGCTACTTGGCAAACCAGCCAACTTTTTTGCCTATTTAAAATAAATATGATACCAGCTGAGCCCTGGTGGCATAATGGTTGTGTGCGGGACTGTGGTCCACAGGGTTAACAGTTCAAATCCAGCAGCAGCGCTCCAGGAGCAAGGCTGGGCTTCCTACTCCCACCAGGGCATTGATGGGGGAAAAAATGTGATCCCGGCAGAATGTGGAAATTCTCAAATGATATCACCAATATTACATGTCAATAATATTTGGCAAAGAATCATTTTTTAAATGATCACAACAGTCATCAGCAGGGAACTGCCAGAAATTCCCACCAGATTCAGAAGAGGACTTGAAAATCAAATTATCGTTTCTAACTATGGATGAATTTTAATTGAAACCAGAGAATATTAGAAAATATTAATGGACTATGTAAAGGCACTGGACTGTATGGATCATAATAGATAATGGATAGCATTGTGTGTAATGAGAATTCCAGAAATTTTCATTGTGTTCGTGCAGGATCTTTATGTAGACTAAGAGGCAGTTGTGTGAAAAAAAAAAACAGGGTGATATTGTTTGGTTTAAAATCAGGACAGGTTTGCATTAGGGTTGTCTCCTCTCTTCATATTTATTCAATCTGGATGTTGAATAATCTGATAATCTGGACTAGAGTAAAAATAACATGGCATCAATTTGGGAGGAAAACTTATCTGTGATATGAAGATTTCACAATCTTGCTTGCTGAAAGTAAAGAGGACTTGAAGCCCTTAAGTGATGAAGATCAGGGACTTCAGCCTTCAATATGGATTGCAACTCAGTGCAAAGGAAACCAAGATCATCACTCCTGGACCAATAAGCAATCTGATGCTAAATGGAGAAAAGATCCAAGTTGTCAAAGATTTCAGTTGACCTGGATCTGCAGTTGATGCTCATGGAAGCAGCAATAAAGGAATCAAAGGCTACACTGTATTAGGGTATTTGGCTACACAAGATCTTTTCAAAGTGTTCAATAGCAAGGATGTCACTTTGAGAAATAAATCGTGCTAATCCAAGCCATGGCATTTGCAATCACTTTATATACATGTAAACATTGGACAATGAATGAGGAAAATCTGAAGAACTGATGTCTTTGAACTATAGTGCTGGCAAAGAATATTGAAAAGTGTCATGAACCTCTAGAAGAACAAATAAATCTGTTTTGGAAGCTAGACGCTCAGAATGTCCCTCAGAAGTGAGGAGAGTGAGGCTTCTTATACTGGGGCTTGCTCCCAGGAGAAACTAGGCCCTAGAGAAGGGACCCATGCTTGGCCAAGGGAAGGGGAAGCATAAAAGGGAAGGCCCTTGGTGATTGAGTCGCACATCAGTTGCAACACTGGGCTCAAATATAAGAACTCTTATGATGATGGAGCAGGACTGGGTGGTATTTCATTCTCTAATTGATAAATTTGCTAAAGCTCTCACCATCACCTTTTCCTGCTATAGCTTTTATAAACGTTGTGAAAACTTATAGGAATGTAAATATGAGGGTTCTTCTAGCATTTTGTGGGAAAACAGAATGAAAAGATAACAGAATTAAAAAATGAAGATCCTTTCCATATGTTTCACATATATTTTAAACCGCATACTTCACATGAATTCTCTTAGTAAACAAAATGCTTGTATCTCCATTGCCCCTGCTGACTGCACTGTTTTCACTCTCCTAAACTTGATGATTAAGGATGATTCCCCAACAAAAGGACTGATACTCTGTAAGGCACCATGAGATTCTATGAGTTCACTTAATAATAAACTACAGAAGTGGCATCTGTTTCCCTAGGTGTCTGGAATAAGGAGAATCAAGTATTTTTGATCTAGTAAAATGGAAACTTTTCTAAAGAAGAAGAAATCAAACAAGCATCCAACAAACAAACAAAAAAGACTGGAACCAAATAGCCAGGTGTGTTAGTCCCGGTTAGCTAGAGAAACAAAATTCATAGACACTCATATGTGTGTAAGAGAAAACTTTGCATTAAAGAGCAATTGCACATTAAGAAAACATCCCAGCGCAGTCCAGGTTAAGTTCATAGATCCAATATTAGCCTATATGTCAGTTACCAGTCTATACAGTCTTCTTTAGGCTCACATAGTGCATACAATCTGCCAAATGCAGGAAAAAACATCATAGGTCAATGGGTGGAAATTCTTGTGGACTCAGTGTTGGTGGAGCATCTCAGCGCTGGTGTGATTCTCCTCGTGACTCCTCCAGCCCCAGAGCTCTCTGGTTTGTCAACAGAAAGACAAAGCAGGGAGAGTCTCTTGCCTCCAAGGACAAATACAGGAGTTCTCAGAATCCTCATGAGAAGGCCAGACCCACACAGAGACTTCATTGGCTATAGCTTGATTAACAGATTAGACTCCACCCCTTCCTTTGCAAGTTGACAGGAGATCATACAACTACACTCCAGGTATTCTTCTGTATTTATCAAAGTGCTCTAAGACAATTATGATGTGAAGCAACTGATTTCTTTCTCTCTTCAGTGGTTAGTATATTGAGGAATATTAACAGATACATGGGCAAAAAAAAAAAAGACAGATGGGTGTTTTCCATTATGCTCTTCAGAATACAGAAACAAAAGGGGAGAATGAGTCCAACAATGCTGCATGCTATCGGAGCATAGAAATCCATGTAGGAGCTCGATGTTGAAATGTCCTTTTTGCCCCTAGTATGCATTTTAAACCACATATCTGGGAGATGTATTTTGTGCTAATTTTTGGTTACTAAATTTCACGCTTTCCATTACATCAAAGATGAAGTGCAACCCACGTAAAATTGTTCACTGTAGATTAGTAAGTAAGCACAATTAAGCTTGTGCTTACTTTGCTTGTAGAATAATACATCCTCTTATAAACATTTTGCTAAGCATCACCCGTGAAATTATGATGGTTGGTTTGTCCTTGAGGATCCTTTGAAATGAGATTTCTCTGCCTGGTTGCATGGTTTCGGAATCTGGTGTAATAAGGAATAATTTCTATAGCCCATGACACCCTTGATAGACTTAACCCTTTCATCTTTATGAAGTGACAATTTCCTGGCTTTCTTACTGGTTGCATTACTGTAGAAAAGATATGTCAAAATATCAAAGTATCATTGGAAAAACATTAATGTACAAAGGGAGTTATTTTTGGTATTAACCCAAGTATATCCTGATTAAAAAAACTCCACAGAAAACGCACAAAAAAGCCCCCACTGCCATCAAGTCAGTTTTCCTCTTAGGGACCCTCTAGCACAGAGCAGAAGTGTTTCTTAGGGTTTACAAGGCTGGGAATCTTTTCAGGAGCAGAAGGCCTTATCTTTTTTCCTGTGGAGCAACTAGTGGATTCTAACAGGTGACCTTGCAGTTCGTGATCCTATAGAAGACACCTTGCCACCAGGGCTCCCACAGTCTGATACACAACGTCAATTGCGTCCAGATTATGAAGTGTTCTCCACATTACTAAAACAATCTGTTCCTAAGCGTGTGCAAGTCTAAGTAAGTTTTGAAAAGTTTTTCTCCTATGAATTACATGGAGGTTTGCAGAATATATTATACATACATATGTATGCATATATATTTAATTATTAAACCTACTGCCACCAGTGACTACTGACTCATATGGACCCCCTGTGGGTTTCTGACACTATAACTGCGTACAGTACTAGAAAGCCCATTCTTTCTTCCATGGATCTGCTGGTGGGGGGCGGGCGGCGGTCAAACTGCCTGCCAACACTGCGGATCGCAGCCCAACTCCTAGCTACTGCACCACTAGGGTTCCTAGCAAGGGTAAGGACATAAATGCTCCAAATCAAGCCTGTGTATATTCATGGGCATATATGCCCACTTTCCATCCCATGCCTTCTCAGCCTCCTCGTCTGTTCAAGCATCTGCTCTTTGATCCCCAATATTGTAGGTTTGTGTAGATAGCAGTAGTTTCCTCTGTTACCTTTTCCTCTTGAAAACTTTCCAATATCTTCCCCTGCTTCGATGCCTCAATAACTTTTTCTCTATTTCTCTCTTCTTATATATTGCACTCCGCTTAACTGAAGTTAACAACTGTCTGACCTCTACCTTGTGTCTCTCCCTCCTGCCCTTCCTTTCTCACCCTGGTCACCATTCAAATGTTTCTTTTAGTGTGAATTTTTTCTCAACTTTTTTTGTATTAGTGGTCTCATATAATATGTGTCCTTTTGTGATCAACTGATTTCACTCTGTGTAATATTGTCCAGGATTACTCAAGGTATGAGTTGTTTTGCAGATTTATTCTTTTTCTTTAATATTGTGTGTATACCAATATTTATTCATCCATTGATGGGCATTTGGAATGTTACCATTTGTTGTGATTAGTGCTGCAATTAGCATGAGTGTGCATATATCTAGTCCTGATATGGTTCTTATTCCTCTAGGAATAGCCCCGGTGGCGTAAGTGGTTGAGTGTGGGACTGCCGCCCGCAGGTTTGTCGGTTCAAATCCAGTGGCGGCTCTCAGGAGCAGTGCTGGGTAGCTCCCATGACTACCAGAGGACAGTGATGCCCCCCCCCCAAAGAAAACAAAACAAAGTATTGCTATTATATATATATGTGTGTATATATATATATATGATAGGTGAGGTCATGTGGTATTTCTATTCCCAGATTTTGAGGAAATGTTGTGCTGCCTTCCACAGTGGTTGCACCATTTCACAGTTCCACCAGCAATGTGTGAGAATTCTAGTCTCTCAGCAACCTTGCTAGCATTTATTGCTTTCTGTTTCCGTCAACTTGCTATTAATGCTGGATCAAGGTGCTATGTCATTGTTGTTTTGATTTGCATTTCTTGAATGGCTAACGATTCTTCCATGTTTGTTGACTGTCTACCTGCCTTCCATGGTGAAATATCCCCTGTGAGGTGAATGTCCCCTGTCCTTTTTAATTGGATTATTAGTCTCTTTCTTGTTGCAGTGTTGAGGTTTTCTATAAATTTTAGAGATCAATATCTTGTGTAATGTGCCGTTGCCAAACATTTTTAAAGCAGTATAGAAGTTCCAATTTGCTCTTTCTTTGAAATGTTTTGATTTACATATGTATTTAAATTTAGGCAGTCCCAGTCATGTATTTTGCATTTTGCGGCTTACGTATTTTGTTGTTGTTATACTTGAAAAGTGTATTTATGCCATATATTTGTATTTCCAAGTCCTACATTTTCATTGAGGACTTTTATAGTCCTAGGTTTTACATTTTGGTCATTTACCTATCTTTCATTAGTTGTTGTATAAGGAGTAAAATATGGGTACTACTATTTATTTATCTCTTGCAAGTGAATATTCCATTTTGCCAGAACCATATGTCAAAAAAACTATCTTTCCCCCATTTGTGTGTTTCAGCTTTTTTGCCAAGAACCATATCCATGGTTGGGTGGATTAACTTCCAGGTTCTCAATTCTGTTTCATTGGTCTATGTATCTATCCTTGAATCAGTATCAGACTGTTTTGACTACCATTCCTGTGCAGTAAGTTTTGTAATCAGGAAGTGAGAGACCTCCTCTTTAATAGTGATTAGGTTATACTGGATTTATTTCCTTAGCATATAAACTTGGCCACTGGTTTCTCATTTCTTTAAAGAATGATGTTGGAATCTGTATCATGATTGCAATATGTATGTAGATTAAATAATATTGACTATTCTATGATACTAAATGTTCCTATCCATTTCTGTAGGCCTCTTTGGGTTTCTCAATGTACTGGGTTGTAACTTTCCCTATACCGGTCATTGGTTTCCCTGGATAAATTATTCCTAAGTATTTTATCTTTTTTGTCGACTAGTCTAAATAAAGTCATTTGCTGATTTTCTTTTCAGAGTTCCTTTAGTTAGCTTAGGGGATCTGACCGGTTTTTGTACGTTGATCTTAAACCTTTATGGGAGCAGATCACTGGCTGGTGAGTGCTGACCAACACCTTTATGCTTAAGAGGCAAACTCTTAGCTATTGTGCCACTAAGGCTCCTCAGTGCTTCATTACACCCCTTCAAAATTAGTTATCTTTAAGTACAAATACAGGTACATGTTAAAGGATATATATCTTTCAAGTTACTCTTGATTGTTATCATAAGTCCAAAGAGCACTGGAGGCATAATGATTACGTGCTGGGCTGCTAATGGCAGGGTCAGCAGTTGAAACCACCAGATGCTCCAAGAAAGAAACATGAGGCTTTCTTACGCTCATATAGAGTTACAGTTTCAGAAACCCACAGGGGTAGTCTTATAGGATCAAGATTAATCGAAATAGACTCAAAGGCAGTGAGTTTGGTTTTTTGAGTTAGCATATGTTAGGCTCCACACATGTAGTCAAACTTCTTTTGGCAAACCCCAGCTCTATCTAGGGGCAGATTGCCCAATAAGCAAGATAGGCTTGGGGTTCCTTGCATTTACTTATGAAACCACCATCCGGCAATCTGCTCACATAAAGACACTGCAATCTCAAAACCCTGTGGTGCATTCCCTTCTACCCTACAGAGTTGCTAAGTGTAGTGCCGAGAAATTTCCTAAGACAGCTTTTCTATCCAGGTCTCTGCAACTCCTACCAAATGGTTGAGTATAACCATGTCGATCAGGTGTGTGGAACACTAAGAGAGGAACTTGGTCAGATTGAGTTGCCATCCCCCTGTGTATCAAAAACAGGAAGAGGTTGAATTCCTGAGATCATCAAGAAAGAAGAGCCACGAGTGAAGCACATTTGGGTTCTCTGCCGAAGTGGTGAGGGAGTGGGGGCCATGTGACATGGATATTTGAGGCACCAGAGCACAGGAGACACTGTGCTGAGACTAGAAACTGTAAAATTGTGAGGCAAGGAGGCAGAGCAGCCAGTGAGCTTCCCAGTCCTTGGCACAAGATAGGGGGCAAAAGATGATGTGGCTGAGAGACTGTTGGCCAGAGTCTTGGCTGCTAGTTGGGGAGAGACTCTGTTGGGGATCCATGACAGTAACTCCATGTTTTCTGACCTTGGATTGTGACAGCCTCTAAACTTCCCTCATAAGTCTTCATAATTTAGAATATGGTCTGTGAGTTCTGAGTGATCATTGCAATCAGCTATTGAACCTAGCAGCACAGTAGTTTTGTGGGAGACAGGTATCAGAATAAAGAAATATAGAGTATGGGGACATGTTTGACCTCAGCCTTGTGGCAATACGCTGGTAGGGGAAGGGTTCATCTTTCCCTTTGTGAACCAGAGTAGCTTGGCTATGGCCTCTGTGTCGTTTTTTTCTCACAAGACTTTACATAAATGTCCATCACGCCCCATACATATGAAGAGACTTCGAAAAGTTTGTTTGAGATGTAATATTTGTTTATTCTATTTTCCAGGAACTTTTTGAAGCCCCGCTCCTCCCCCAATAGCTAACTCCAGCTATTCCATCCCTTAACAAATTTTGAAGGTTCGGTTAGTCCATAACTTAAAATCCTTACCATATGCCTACCAATAAATATGAACTATGGAATTTGAAGAGTTAATATTCAAACACTGTGGTATATGATTAAAAAGTTTGTGTGACAAGGTGAGAAAAGTCAAACATATGTGGTGAAATTCTTTTCTTTTCCTTTTTTCTTTTTCTTTTTTGATTATGACAGTTTGCAGATAAAGCTATTTTCAAATCATGAGGATTTTAAATCACAAAGGCCCAACTGTACTATTTCCTGAGGAATCCTGAGCAAGCCTTCTATTCTGGGAAATGAGAATGGACAGGAAGGATCAAGGACATCTGTGATTACAATTGCTTCATATTGCTTAAAGGGGATCAAGTGATTAGAATAGCTCTGTGAAGAAAAGAAAATGCCATGACGTCAGGGTAAACAAAGACAAAAAGTGACAAATAGTGATTTGCTGCTCTCTCAGAGCACAAATCCCCCAAGCCAGAATTCTTCAGCTAATACTTTCTTGGGATTCCACAGCGGACAAAAACTTGGGAGCTATGCAGCACTCGAGCAGAGGGAGGAGGGACCTGGAGTTTTATCCATCAGTAAAACTGTTGTTGTCAGTAGATGCCGAGCCGATTCAGATTCATAGCAGCTGCATGTGTGCAGAGTATTACGTCCTTCCATTGGGTTTTCAGTGTTTTAGAAAGCATTTCATTAGGTTTTCTTGATCTAGATGTCCCTGGACTGGTTCAAAACACCGATCCTTCAGCTAGTAGTTGAACACCTTCCCATTGGAACCATTCTGGGAATCCTATTTTGTCTTTGGCTGGGTGCTCCAGACAAGCGAAACCACTGAAATGTGTGTGCACACACATACACATCAATAAAATGCTTCAAACAGTTGTGAAAATTGGTAAATCCAGTTGATTCAAGTCAGATGTTAAATCGGAGGCTTCTGACTTCCAGAGCATCTGGACTGATCAACTTAGATCAACAGAAAAAGGACAGGCTGGTGGCTGTAGAGGGTAAAGAAATTAAGGTCAGATGGCAGGCAAAGTGATGATTCACTCCTAGGATCAACAGACAATATGGCAGACCTTTAACTCTAGTCCAACAAACCAAAAGCCAATGAGCCAGATGTAGGGTTGAGAGCCATGAAAATACAGGCAGGTTATGTTGGAATTAGGCCATATGCCTAAGGAAACCTCTTTTCAATGCATTGTGCCCTACTCTAATCTTGCAACATATCAGATCCAAACTTATAGGTGATTACATGGTGTTAGATTGCATCATGGATTATTATTAGGTCTTAACTGCCAAACCACAAAGAATCCTCAACTATCCGAGTTGACACAAAATCTTAAATATCACCAAAGCCAAACAAAGGTCACTTTTTGGCATCACTGTCCTCTGGTGGGCATAGGAGCTACCCAACGCTGCTCCTGAGAGCTGCCGCTGGATTTGAACTGCCAAGCCCGTGGGCCACAGTCCCGCATTCAACCACTTACGCCACTGGGGCTCAGCCTCAAAGCTTACTTTTATTGAGTCAATTCTAGGGTAGGGTAGAACTACTCCTATGGGTTTTTGAGACTATAGATCTTTAGTGGGAGTAGAAAGTCCCACCTTGAGTGATTGGTGGTTTTTAGCTACTGACTACATGGTTAGCAATCCAATGCATAGTCACCACAGCACCTGTAAAATAGGGACAACAATGCTCATCTTCAAATGTAATGATGAGGCTCATATGAAGGAACGCCAGCACCAGAGTGTTGACTCTGACTCATTGTGATCCCATATGTATCAGAGTAGAACTGTGCTCCATAGAGTTTCCAAGGGATTTGTGCATCACCAGACCTTTTCCCAAGATGTGGTAAAATGCGTTGGAATTCCTAAAGTCCCCTACCAATGAAAGCATTAATATTAGCAGTGCCATTCATGAAATGTGGGTGGGATTAAAAAAATGATTGTGAAGGTCATACTAACTATAGCTATAATTTGCAGATCCTATTCTCCTTTCCAGAACCTGCATTCTTTAAGCAGGTTTATTTTATTTTATTCCCTCCAAAGCTATCAAGACTAGGCAGAGATAGAAATGATCAGCGATGAGAGATAGGAGGAGGAGAGGGCAGATTCAATATGCAGGAAACCAACATA
Source organism: Nesogale talazaci (assembly GCA_004026705.1). Lineage (NCBI taxonomy): Eukaryota > Metazoa > Chordata > Mammalia > Afrosoricida > Tenrecidae > Nesogale > Nesogale talazaci. Next base: position 20,503 of record PVJH01000317.1, on the reverse strand, counting down.
AATTAACACTAATTAAAGTATTATATAAGGAACCTTTCCTGTGCAAAAAACAAAAATCCATTCATCAAAAAGTTTCATTGTATTTTGGTTAAAGTTAATGAAAGGCAAGCAATGTCTAGGGTTATCCTGGTGATATTTTTGAATTATAAGGATTAGAAAAATATATCTTACAAATAGCGTGTTCAGGAAGAGCAGACATGTTACAAAGGAACAAATCAGCCTGGTCTTAGACTTGTGCTCTCCCAGACTGAGCACTGGAAAACTTAGTGAGGTCTGTAGAGTTCTGAGGGAGGAAGGTTATGACCCAAGTCTTCTGTAGCACATCAAGATCTCATTCACTGGATGGTAACAGGCATGAACTTTCCTGCTTTGAATAGCAGAATTGGCAAAGAAATGTTAAAAATACAAGATGATAGCATCACCTAACTATATACCCCAGAGACAATAGAAGGTCACTAAAATGAAATCAAACAAGGCTCAAGAGTTTTCTTAATTTAAAATGTAATGCCGCAAGGTCATTGTTGTTTATAAGATAAACTGGTAAGATGCCTAATGAAACAGAATAGTATTCAAAACAGAAAAAAAAGAGACTAAATATCTAGCAATATCCTCTGAGACCTAAATAAAGAAAAAGATAAAGATTTGTGACATTTTAAAGACTATATTATAATGACTAAAGATGGTTTGAGGTTTATAATGATCTCTTGGTTAAGAATATCTCCTTTTACAAAATGGTTGTTTCTAAATTAGACCATTGTTTCAAAAGCATACTTTTCAAGATTTAGAGTGAATTGAAAATATATTATAATATTTTGGAAAGCTAAACAGTCAATACCTGCAATAAGAAAATTTTGAGAAAAAATTAAAAAGATATTTCAGGGAAATTTGTTCATTAGATATTAAAATGAACTGTAGGTACCAGACATTTTAAAAATGTAGAATTGAGAGTGAGCTCATCTGAGCAAGCTAGATTTTTTCCCCTGAAAATGGATTATTACGAAAAACAACTGAACCCTTTATCAATCAATTACTGCCTTCCAATGGAAAAGAAAGACACCTTTCCACAGTGTCAAGAAAGAAAGTGCACTATTTGGAAACCACTTAAATAAATCCTTGCCTCACATTAATACCAAGGTAAATGTCAGATGGATTAAAATACTAAATGGAAAATTCAAAAGTCATGAAAACTCTGAGGAAAAATGTAAATGAATATTTAACCGATCATGTTGTTTAAGAATGAGAATTCATTAAGGTAACAGAGGCTCAATGCTCTTGGAGCCTAATAGCATTCAAGGAAATCTAAAAGGCAGTATACTTTTCTGTCTACCCCTGTTCCAATTATCTCCACAAGACAACATAATTGAGACTAGACAAGTTTGATAGTGAAGTCTCTGTTCATTTCATTCTCAGTGAATTGTGGCTATTTCTCAGATATAGCTCCCAAATAAGTAAATTTACATATTTTCATGGTATAGTGAGAATTTACAGATGGTGGTGTTAAATCTTGGAATATCAAACATTAAAGAAAGTTGATGTATCAGGTGGTCGAAACAGGGCTAGATTACTAACCTAGAGTTGGGCAGTTTGAGCCCACCCAGCGGAATCCCGAAGAAAAGCCCTGGAGATTTGTATTTAAATTTTAAACCACAACAGAAGTCTTATTTGTGAAAGTGTTCCTTTCTTACACTTTCTCATAAGATGGCCCGTGTTCCTTTTATCCTGTTGTTAGTTGCTTTCGGATCAGCTCTGACTACTAGTGAGCTCATGTACCACAGAAGGAAACAGAACATCCTACCCTAGTCTCACAATTGTTTATGTTTCAGCCTGTTGTTGCAGCCACTGTATCAATCCATCTTATCAAGGGTCTTCTTCCCTTCACCCTCTACTTTATCAAGCATCATGGCCTTTTCCAGGCACTGGTCTCTCTTGATAATGAATCTCCTTGCCTCTAAGGAACATTCTGGCTGTACTTCTTCCAAAATAGATGTTTTTGTTCCTTTAGTAATCCATGCCACTTCCAATATTCTCAGCCAGCACCATGATTCAAACGCATGTATTCTCTTTTTGTCTTCTGTATGCACTATCCCACTTTCATATGCATGTGAGGTGATGGAAAATAGTCTGACTTGGGTCCGGGGCTAATTAGTGCTCAAAGTAACTTCCTTGCTATTCAAAAGCAAAGTCTTGTGCTGCAGATTTACCCAAAAAAGCATGCCTTTTGACTGATGCTTTCAATGGCATTGACTGTGTGTCCAAGCAAGATGAAATTGTTCAGAACTTCAATGCTTTCTTCATTTATCATGATGCTGTCTATTGGTCCAGCTGTGAAGATTTTGGTTTTCTTTCTGAGTTCCTCTGGAACTCTCCAAAGGCAGCTACCGGAGACATTCAGGGAAATGGAAAGCTGTAAATATGATGGCAGTGGGAAAACTAATCTCAGGAGTAAAGATAGCCGTTCCTTTTAGGCTAAATTTTCTCTCGATGCGGCTCAATGACAATATGTTTGTTGCCATCGAGTTCACTCCAACTTATGCTAATTCCAGGCTGGCAGAGTGTAGAGTTGCTCCATAGCCTTTTCTAAGCTTCCAATGACCAGAAGTAGACTGGCAAACCTTTCTTTTGAGGCACTTCAGAGTGGGTTTGAACTGTCAACCTTTTGGAGAGTAGTCAATCACATAACTCTCTATTCCACCTATGGACTCCTACAATGTTCTTAGCAGTAGATATTTTAAAACTATAGTTATCTTCTGGAACTTTCTTCTAGGAGCAGATGTCAGTTCTCATTTCTGGAATATTCTCATTCAACATTCCTTTGAATGCTACCGTCTGGCATTCTCTCTGTCAGAGCTTCTCGTTCTCTTCATGTTTTTGATATCCTTTTTAGTTTACTTTTTATTTTTGTATTAAGGGAAACTTGCTTCTATTTTTATATTCCAGTTGATTAATTATTCATTAAAATAGGATGAGTGCAATATTCTACCCTCCTATTAAAGTTTATGTAACTAAAGTAGAAGGCTAAAAAGAAGGAAAGCAGAAAATCTGTGCACATAGTGCCAGAGGATGGACCTCTCAGGTCTCTGGACTCGAATTGTGACTGAGGAGGAACTGATTTCTTAGAGTGAAGTTGACGATGGTGATGTGAGGCAGGTAAACCCTGTGAGAGTGGAGCTTTCAGGATCTTCACTTGCTGATGGGGAAGAACTCAAGGTAGGGAGAAATAGCTTCAAAAATGTGCAAATGGGGGAGACTTGGAATGTGCCAAGTACAAATCTAGGAAAATTGGAGGTGATCAAAAATTAAAAGGAACACAAAAAATAAATCTCTTTGGCATAAGTGAGCTGAGATAGACTAATATTGGCCAGTTTGAATCAGAAAAAGATCATATGATTTACTATGCTGAGGATAACACAATGAAGAGGAATGGGGTGGCATTCATTGTCAAAAAAGACATTGAAAAATTCATCATGAAGTACAGTGCTGTCTGTGATAGGAATGTATCTAATACTGTTAAGGAAATATAATGAATAAAATAATATGAATAAAATAATAAGGAAATATAATGAATATAATGAATATTATTCAAATGTACGCATCAACCACAAAAGGTAGTGATGAAGAAATCGAGGAATATATCAATGACTACTGTCAGAAATTGATCAAACATGCACTCAAGCTATATAGATAATTATTGGCAATTGGAATTCAAAACTGGAAACAGCGGACAAACAGTGCTTGGAAAATATGATCTTGGTATAGAAATGAATAAATCTATCATAGAGATGACATGATAGAATTTGGCAAACCAATGACTTTTTCATAGGGACTACCTTTTTTCAACAACACATAAGATTATTATACACATGGTCTTCTGGAATGCACACGTGGAATACACACAAATCAGTTAACGTGCTTAACAGAACATTTCAAAGGGCAGATCCAGAAGACAAAGCCAAACATTAAAATGAAATGTATTAGAATGGAATTAGAAAACAAAAATGGAAAAACACACTCAAGTATCCTAAATGGAAAGAACGGAATAAAAAATGGAAGCCTCTGGTTTCTGTCTTGAAATATTCCATGGGAAAAATATTGAGCAGTGCAGGAAAGATCAAAAGAAGATGGAAAGAATACACAGTCACTGTACAAAAAGAACTACTTGACAATCCACCATATTAGGAGGTAGTATATCAGCAAGAATGGCTGATACTAAAGGAAGAAGTTCACGTGTCTTTGAATGCATCAGCAAAAGAGAATAATATCATTGACATCACACTCAAGTAATATTTCCTAAAAATCTTCCAATAATGATTGCAGCAGCATATTGACAAGGAGCTGCCAGAAGTCCAGGTCAGGTTCAGAAGAGGACATGAAGCAAGGGCTATCGTTGCTGATGTCAGATAGATCTTGACTGAAAGCAAAGATACTGGAAAGATGTTTTCTTGTGTGTCAATGACTGTGCAAAGGCATGGCACGATGAGGACCATAAAAGGCCTGGAGAGGAATGGAAGTCCAGGACACTTCATTGTGTTCTTGTGAAAATTGTAAATGGATCAAGGGTTGAATCAGTTGTGCAAGCAGAACATGGGACTACTGTGGAATACTGCAAGCTTTAAAGTCTGGAAAGGTGTCTCGGGTTGTATCTTCACACCATACTTGCTTAATCTTGTATACTGAACAAATCATCAGAGGAACAGGATTATAGGAAGCAGAGTGTGGCATCAGGATTGATGTATGTTTTATTAACGACCTTAGATATCCAGGTGATGCATCCTTGGTTGCTGAACATGAGGAGGACTTGATGCTCTTGCTGCTGAAGGTCAAGGATTGCAGCTTTCTGTCTGAATTATGAGTCAATGTAACGAAGACCACTATCCTCACAACTGGAGAGTGTCCGTCAAGGACTCTGTCTTGCTTGGGTCCACAAGCAATGCTCATGGGAACAGCAGTCAAAAGATCTCCTGCACAAGAACTTGTATTAGCATATTGCAAAGCATGGATGTTACTTGAGGACTAAGGTGAGCCTGACCCAAGCTGTGATATTTTTCCTTGGCCTAATTTGTCTGTGAAAATTGCACTTTCAAGAATCTCGGAAAGTATTGATGCATTTGAATTATGATGCTTGAGAAGAATATTGAGTATGGACAGTGCTGTGATCTATTAAAATGAGAAACCAATCTGTCTTGGAAGAAATATGGCTACTGTGCTCTTAAGAGAAAAGGATGGAAAGACTTCATCTGACACAGTTTGAATGCATTCAGGAGAGAACAGTCCTCTAAGAAGGACATCGTGCTTGGTTAAAGGAAGAGGCAATGAAAAAGAAGAAGGCCCTCCAGGAGATGGATAGACACCATGGCTGTACCCATGGGCTCAGGCATAGAACCAGTTGTAGGGATAGTGCAGGACCATGCATTTACAGATCTTTTGTGCATGGGGTTGCTATTGGTTGTACAAAACTCAATATTACCTAACAATAACAACAGCAACAAAATATGTGCAAAATGTCCAGTTGATTTCAATGCATGACAACATTATGTACAATGGAAAAACAACAACAAAACTGCTGGGTCTTATGGTGTCTTCACGATGTGTCTATGAGGGGCTTTCAAAAAAGCTTATGGAAAAAACGGATTAAAAGACAAAAGTTCAAACATATGAACTTCTTGAAGCCTCCTCATATGCTGTCTTTCTCTAGGGACTGGCCCCCTCTCACAAGCCCAGACACATTAGAACCAAAAGCTGCTTGGTACTGGGTCACTATCAAGATCATTCATATTCCTGGTTCATTGTGACGCCTCAGGGTTTCAAGCAACTAAGATTTGAGAGTAGTTTGACAGGAATTTCTTCCTGGTCTGTCTTCTGTGGAAGCTCCACAGAAACCTGGATATCATGGGTGATCCTGCTGGTATTTACAATACCAGTGGCATCTTCTAAATATAACAGCAACTTACAAGCTCTCACAACATGAACAACTGATAGAATGATGACAGGCGTGCTGTTATTAGCTACAGATTGTGACTCACAGCAACCCAATATGTGCAGAGTCGAACTGTCTTCAAGGCTGTGAACTTTCAGAAGTAGATAGTCAGGTCTTACTTCAGAAGCACCTGTGAGACAGTTCGAACTGCCCACCTTTTTAGTGAGGATTTGCACCATCCAGCAATGGTGACTGTATATGCATGTATGTATGTACATGTATGTATATAAATGGCAATATATTATATAAAAATGGATATACATACATGTATACACTTATTCAACTATAATTATTAGGTCATGTTAAGTTATTTTTAAAGTACACTATCTAAGCATGTCATTATGTAAAATGAATGCTTATATCAAAAGTTGTCAAAAATACTCTGACTTTTGGATGGCGTAGCACTGATCAGGTATGTCCTTTCAATGGGAGTGGGATTTGCGGATCAAAACTAAAGAAAAGGGCAAACTCATAGCCCTGGAGTGAATGCCGATACATGGCAACCTGATAGGAAACAGCAGCACTGCCCTGTGAGTTTTCAGATCTGTACCTCTTTAAGGGAGTGGAAAGCTCCATCTTTCTCCCAGCCAAGCACTTTAAAATTATGTAGTTAGGGATTTCAATCTGCACCATTTGTATTCGGGGACTTGACTTCTGTGATTGGCTCTATTTTAGCAAGCATCCATTATAAGTCCTGAAGGGACATAAGGGCACATTAGTCAAAATTAATCATATTGGCAATAGCTTAATTCAACTGGCTTCACTACATCTGTAAAAAGCTCCTCGAAGTCCGGCTTTTATCCGAACTCTACATGTTGTTGATGATTCTATTCACTCTCAGTGCCATGAAAGTGTGACTGTGCTTCTTCGCTGGGTCTACTGTCTGAGGACTGCACGATGCTCCACTGTAATTTCCGTGACCTTTCTACTAAACTTATCATATCTACTTAGACCAATTTTTAAATTCCCTATAATCAAGGTTCTCGTCTCTTCTCTCGTTCATGTGATCCCCTTTTAAAAACTGGCTGGGCTCACCATTCTTACTGCAATAAAGTTGCAGGGCCCCAGGCTTCATTTTGAGACCCAATCCCAAACATGCTTCTTGAATTTCAAAAGCACAGTTGAAGCACTCCTCGGTAATTTAGAGAGTGGCTTACCAGGCTCATTTGTGGAGCACTCTACTCTCAACACTGTCAGCTGCTCAGCTATTGGAGAAAACGCTTTCTCTGGCGTTTACGCAATTGTCCATCGAGGTACTTGGGCGTGATAATTTGCTAGCCTGTTGTTATTGTTAGATGCCAGGGGGTGGGCTCCAACTCATAGACAACCCGTGGATAAATGAAAGAACCACTGCCCGGTCCTGGGCCACCCTCACAATTCTTGTTAAACTTGATCCCATCGTTGTGGCCACCATGTCACATCTTATTGTGGGTCTTTCTTTGCTTATGCTGACTCAATCATGCACGACGCTCTCTTCCAGGGGATGGGCCATCTTCATCGCATGTCCATAATGCATGAGATACGAATTTCACCATACTCCCTTTTGAAGAGCATTCTGGCTGTACTTCCAAGATCCAGTTCTTTATTCTTCTGACATCCCAGTGCTTTGAGTAGTCTTCACCAGCACGGTAATTAAAGTGCATTGATTCTGGTGTGGTCTTACGTCTTCATTGCTCAGATTTTACAAACCGGAAGTATTTATTCAGAATAAAATTCTACCCTCTTCAACTGTGGGATATGTGTGGTTAAGTTTTAGTGTTAGATTGATTTCACAAACTATGTTCCTTCCTGGAGTTTGTATGAGCTTTAGAAATGCAAGCAACGTTTTGCCTCCCTTCTTTCTACGGCCAGACTTTGCTTGACTTTCTTTCCCTGACCCATCAGTTAATAGTGCTTGTCCAAGAATTTCACTAACATACAGAGGTCAATCCTATGTGGTGCTTAGTAACGTTCATACTCTCAGTAAGTAAAGTAGACCTTTGACACAGTTTGCAAGATTCAGCATTTTTGAAATTTTATGGCCAAAGATTAATTTTACATAATTACCTGCTTAGATAGCATTTTAAATATATTGAAATTCTTACTCTTCAGTGGTGTGCTCTTATGTCCTTTCAGGACTTATAATGGATATGTGCTCAACAGAAGCTGGTCAGAGTGTCAAGGATCCAAAGAATGAATATTAGGTTTTCATCCGAATGGATATGCAAATCAAGAAGCAGGACCATATCTAGTGATATGGGGAAATGGATACAATTTCCGGAAAAGTGCAGGTTACCAGAGAGCAAATAAATTTGATTTTTATTCCAAGCATGTGTTCCATTTTTGTTTAAGCTCACTGTGAGTGCTGGATCAGCTACAGAACTTGGGGATCAAGTGCAAATGGAAAAAGTGGAGGGCTTTGCTGGACTTATATTTAAAAATTCCATATGGCACCAAGACAATAAACAGCCAAATTGATTGCCTGTGGGCTGACTCTGGCTCATAAAAAACTCCTGGGTTGCATTCCAGACTAGTGCTGCTGCACAGAGCTCCCTTGACTGGGATCTTTATGGGAGAGATAGCCTAGACTTTCTTCTGTACAGTTCCAGGGGGGTTCAAATCCTCAATTTTCAGATTGGTAAACCAATAATACTGTTTACACTAGTGAGGGACTTTTAACTGCTGAACCCTGTGATTATACAAGTAGCACACTCATGAAGCCAGCCCTGTGTGTCTGTGTGTGTACACACATACACATTACATAACCCAAAATGATGTGGATCAAAATGAACAACGTGAATGGCTATTTATGAATGAGGCTATTATGGGTTATTTTCCTTTTCCTCTAAGTTTTCAATATATTCAGCAAAGAAGGCATCTTAGAAATTAGGAAAAATAGCCCTAAATATTATTGTTAAAAGCTGATACTTTAACGGCAGAAACATACTCTGAAAAGAAATGACCACCATGTCCACCTGCTGAGCATGTGCCTAGCAAGGTCTTCGCTGCCACATCATATGCCAGCTCCTTCCATCAGAACCACAGCAACCCTGTGAAGCCATCTGATCTTCCATACTGACGTGGAAAGGGAATGACTTGTTAGGTCACAAAAGGAGGATGGAGGCTCAATACTAGAAGCACATGCTTTCCCAATATCAAATTTACCCCAAGTCAGGAAGCTGATGAAGACTTCAACCAGTAACAAGAACTTTGAGACATTTCATCATTACTTAAAATGGAGAGAATAGCACCACTTGTCCTCCTTAATGGGCAGCACCATCATGAGAATCAAAACATGATAAATAAGATGCGTTTTGATCATGCTGCAGGAAGTCCTGTGCTAGGGAGGCCTGGTGCCATAGTGGTCATGACCCGAGCTGTGCTCCTCAGGACAAAGACGGGGTTGTCTACTCCAGCAAATTGTCACAGTCTAAGAAACTCGCAGGACCATTTTATCGTCTCTTATCGGTTATCTTTCAGTTTGAGTATGCATTGATCCAATGAGGTGGCAGGGAGGCATCTACATCTGAACGATCAGAGTCCTGAAACCCGCCTGGAGCATTGTCCTCCTGACACACATATGGGGTCCTAAGGAACCCAGATCACCAAAAACCAGCCAGATGTCATGGCAACTAGTTGGGTAACATGTGCAAATATGGTCAGCTTAACTAACAGTGGATGGATACAAGATGGAGGTTGAAGACAAAATGGAGAATAAGGACAAGAAAGAGAGTGGAGGCAAGTTAGAGGATAGATATAATGTGGACAGTTGAGACAACATGCACAATGGGTACCAGATGGAGAGTGGAGGTATGAGCAGTGTTTCTGGAAGTGGGTGCTATAGACACTTGGGGGATGCTGGAACCCTCCAGGGCACTGTAAAAACAGAAACACATTTTCCCTCTTGATTATGAACTCCAATTCAGAACTCTTTATTTGCCAAGGGGTGCTAAGTAGTTGCTTTTGTTTGTTTTTCTAAAATGGGTGTAGTAGGCCACATACACTTTGGAAACCTGTGGAATAGAGGACGGAGATAGACTAGTGAGTGCATACAAAGTGGAGGGTGGCACATTTATAATAAACACTAAACAATGTCAAGTATAAAATTGTATGGGATTTTATTGTATGGGATTTTTATTGCTATAGTTTTTAGCTGTCATCAAATTCAAGTGAACTCATCAGCTCATGGTGACTCCATATACAATTGTATTGGACCACTGTAATAAATAGAAGGAGCCATGAGGGAGTAGTCGTTAGTGTACTGGGCTTCTAACCATTGATTAGTAGTTCAAAACCTCTGGTCTCTCTGTGGGAAATAGATGGGACTTTCTACTCCTATAAACAGTCACACCAAGGCAATTCTACCCTGTCCTTTCAGATCACTATGAGTCAGAATCAAGTCAATGGAAGTTGACTTAGGTTGAGCAGATATACATAGAATGTTTGCTGATTGACTGTCAGAAATATATTTCTAGGCATATTTTCCTAATCCATCTTAGTTTGGAAGGTGCACTATAACTTATGAAACAACACACAAGTCTCTATTAGCCCAGGATGTGTGGTTGTACAAGAGGTCTATCAGCCTTGAATTGAAGTGAGCTCTCCTGCATGGGAGGTGAGAATTGGAGAAAGGCACCACTGAATTACCTTTTCTGTATTGCCATAGCAATAGATCTTTTTGTTCTGGCCCAAAGAAACAAGCATAAAAAACCTCATTGCTATCCAGTTGAATTCAACTCATAGTGTTCCTCTAGGACAGAGGAGAGCCACCTTTTGGGGTTTCTGAGACTTTAGATCTTTACAGAAGTGAGAACATTGCCTTTCTCCAGAGGAGTGGTTTTAGGTTGGAAGCACAGCTCTTGTGTGTAGCATCCCAATGAGCAACCCATGATGCCTATAGAACTCCCGGTGGTGGTGTGCCTAGTTTCTGTCATGGAAACCCTATGTCCAACAGAAAAAAAATTCCTGTGGGGCCATCACAATATGTCCTGGGTTAGAGCCCATTGTCTGCGCTATTGAGCAAAAAGTGGACCCTCTACCATGCATGATGTCTGACTCCAGGGATTGATGATGTCTCTTGATGACATGTCTACAGTAAGTCAGATATAGTCTTACCACCCCCACTTCGAAAGAGTATTCTGGTTGTACAAGGGATCTTCAAAAAGTTCATGGAAAATGGGGATTATAGGGGAAAAAAACCTATACCTGGGTTAGAAGAAATATTTGTACCAAAATAAACTCATAAAACTCATGATAATTTGTCATAACATGTCTGATCAGGATCTTGTTTAGGTATGAAGAAAGATAAGACCTCAATGTGAAAAGAACCTCTATCAGAACAAAAATTATGCAAAAAGGAAACATATAAACATTAAACTGATAGTGAAGCTTGAAAAGAATGGTGAAATCATTAATGCTGTATGAAAAGTTTTGGGGAAATCAGCAGCTGATAAATGGTTAACTCCTCTTAAGAAGGAATGGAATGATGTTGAAGATGAAACTCACAATGACTGAACAATCGCATTGATTGGTGAGCAAACAATGCTATTTGTGCCCCAACTGAAGATGACTAATGATTAGCCGCAGAAACAATAACCAGAACCAGAACCACAGACATTTCAATTGGCTCGGTCACACAATTGTGTCTGTAAAAGTAAAGTTAAACAAACTTTCTGCTATACCGGGGTCAAAATTCCCATGCCCAGGTCAGCTGCAGGTAACAGCAGAGCTTTCCATGAGTATTTTAATAAGTGAGAGCAAGACCCTGAGGCATTTGTTGGGAGAATGGTAACAGGTGTGAAAACATGGCTTTACTAGTATGGTCCTGAAAACATAGCACCATCAAAGCATGGTAGTGATCCTGTAGAAGCAAAAGCAGACTGATGGAGAGCAACGGTCATGGGATACTCAAGGCATTTTGCATGTTGACCTTCTGGAGGGTCAAGGAATGCTAATATCTGCTTATCATGAGCGTGTTTTGAGAAAACCACAGTTTTATCAGAAAAAAATGCCCAGAAATGCTTCACCAGCGAGTCTGTCACCACAGTAATGCTCATGAAACCAAGGGGATTTTACAACAATTTTAATGAGAAATCATTTGGGACCCACTTTAGAATCACCGTAGAACTCATTCTGACTTCTTTTTGCTTCCTAATCTTAATACATCTTTAAAAGTAGCTATTTTTTCAGGCAAAATTGTTTAAAATATTTCTTTGGTATATCTAAATTTCTAGGAATTCGGTTGTTTAAGGATGGACCAAATGACAAAATTTTCTTGAGCTTGATGAACCTTATGCTGAGAAATGGTTTCAATTTTTATCTTTTAACCACATTTCAACATAAGTTTTTTTGATTTTCCATTATACTTAGCCGCAGAAAAAATAACCAGAGCCACAGACATCTCAATTGGCTCAGTTACACAATTGTGTCTATAAAAGTAAAGTTGAACATTTCCCCATAAGTTTTTTGATGTTCAAGGAACACAGTTTTCCCATAAGTTTTTTGATGTTCCATTATACTTCTTCCAACACAGATTTGCTTATTCTTCTGGTAATCCACAGTATTCAATATTTCCCACAAATTCTATAATTCAGTCAATGAATTCTTCTCTGATCTTCCTAATTCATTGTCAAGATTTCACATGCATATGAAGGAATTAAAAATACCTTGGGTCAGGGATACCTTAGTCCTCCAGGTGACACCCTTGCTTTCAAGAGGTCTTTTGCAATAATTACCTGTAATGCCTCACCACTGCTATTCTGCTTCACTCCACTAAGGGTCCCTCTCAAGTGATTTTCTTTTTCTCTTGACTGAGCCTTGCAAAGGACACCTAGTGGCACAGTAGATAAGTACTTGACTGCTAACAGAAGGAAAGGATGGTAGTTTGAATCAAACAGCCATTCTGTTGACGCAAGATGGGGCATCCTGCTTCTGTAAAGATCTTCAACCCACTAGTGTTCCATATTCATCATGACCCTACACAGGGTTTCTAAGGTTGTAAATTTGTGCAGGAGAAGAGAGCCTCATCTGTTTCCTGTGAAACGATTGGTGGTTTTGAACAACCAAGCATGTGGTTAGCAATCCAATGATTACCTAACAGAACTATCAAGGATTCGTATCAAGCTCCAAGGCTTAGCTCAGACTTCATTCCTGAGAAGCCTTTCCTGACCATCATCACTTTTTGGATTAAGCACCAATTCTTCATGCTGCCAGAGGAGTTTTGTGTCTGTCATGGCACCAAGGGCACTGTAGGAGTACTAGTATTTTGTGTGTCTACTTCTCCAACAGGCTGTGAGGTCCTAAGGGTTGTGTTGTGTTTTCTTGTTGGTTGCTAATTACATTGTGCCTAGTGTCCAGAAAGCATGGAGCTCTTGCTGTGTTCCTTGAACTGAACTGAGTTCTGACAACACTACTTATTAGTTATATGCATTGAAACAAGCTGGTGAACCTCTCAAAATATTGGGCCCATAAATCAGAGGTATGCTTCTTTATTTGCCTGCATAAATGGTGAGGCTGTTATGCAGATGGCATGAAATTAAAGATGGGAGAATGCTTTTTGTTTAATATCAAGCACTCCAGAACGATGAGTCATAATTACAATATAATGTCTTTGTTAAGTCTTTAGTATTTTCCTTAGCCTTTTGACTCTGGTATGCCTAATTTTGTGGTACGCTCCTTCTTGATTTATCTGATGATATTAACAGGAGTGTTTGAAGGTTTCCTGAGTCTTGAGGATGACTACAATGGTACTTGACTCTAATCCCATGGGTTTGGGTGGTCTACAGTGATCATGGGTAACCATAAGTGTGCTCCAAAAATTGCCAGTTACTGTCTACCTAATTCTAGCTCATGATCGCCCCATACATATCGGAGTAAAACTGCTCCACAGTATTTTTCAAAGCACCTTTGAGCAGACCCCAACAACCATCCCTTCAGTTAGCAGCCCAGTGCTTAAATTGGTGTGGTAGTCAGCTAATCTGATATCAATTTGAAGATTAAGAATGCAGAGGTGAAGTGTAGCCTATAAGTCTGGAGCTGGCCAATAAGATCTCTGTGTGCATATGGCCTTCTCCTCTGAGGATTCTGGGAAATCTGGCATTATTTCCCCTTTGGAGTTGGGGATTCATGACTCATTCCCTGGGAGACATTACAGTTGAAAAGACTCGTAGTAGCATGCTGATAGACCCTGGGCCCCAGAAACTGGGGAGCCATGGGAAGACCTCTACCAGAGCTGAGATGCTGCTACCTTCACTGGATACACAAGACTGCACACTCTGGCCTGTTCTTGTCCTGGAGTCATTGCATGTGTTTCATGAGTCTGAAGAGGACTTTATAAATTGATATCAGACATCTGGGCTAATATCAGATTAATGGTCTTGGACTGGACTGGGGTGGGTGTTTTCTCAATGTTCAATTGCTCTTTCATATAAACCTCTTTCCTATACACATAAGAATTTCTATGTATATGTTTCTCTAGTCTCCCCAGAGTAATACACTTGACTTGTACTAACCAGTGTCTCCTTGTAAATATTTCTAAAAGAGACTCATTGAGAAGCAAATGGTTTGGACACAGACATGTTGTTGATGTTAGGTGCCATCAAATCTGTTCATACCCACAGCGACACAATGCACAACAGAAAGAAACACCACAGGGTCTTGCACCATCCTCACACTTATTCCCATGCCCAAGCCCATTGTTTCAGCCACTGTGTCAATTCATCTCATTTGGGGCCTTCCTCTTTTTTGCTGGCCATCCACTTTACCAAGCATGATGCTCTTCGCCCAGGGACTTGCCTCTCCTGACAACATGCCGAAAGTATGTAAGATGAGTTCTCCCTATGCTTGCCTGTAAGGAACCATTCTGAAAATATTCATCCAAGAGAGATCTGTTTGTCCTTTGACAGTCTACAGTACTTTCAGTATATCACTTATATTGGAAGAACTGCCCCATCTATCCTTCCAAATTAGACTAAGTAAATCATAGAACAAGTTGTCATGGAGTTTATTGTCAACTCCTGGATGCCTATTTTACTAAATGGGTTTTTTTTGACTGATTTTTTGGAAGTGGATCACCAGTTCTTCCAGGGGACACGTGGGTGGACTTGAACTGTCAACCTTTCAGATAGTCAGACATGAACCATTGTACTATGAAGCATCCGTCCAGAGGTATCCCACTTCCTGAAAGATTCTCTAGCTAACTCAATTTTATAAAACTTTTTGCAAATGAATATAAGTATGTTATCTGGTAATAGTACTTTTTGTTCTATTTGCTATTCCTAAAATTACACCAGTACCAAGACTCTATTCTCCCTTTGGGTGAGTCCTGGTATTCTCAGGGCCCAGTTCTTCTAAGTCTTTTTCTGTCAACAGTGTTGGAGAAATTCCTCTCCCCAAGTATATGTGCTTTTGTTTCATGTCCCAAGATGCTCAGAATTCCTTCAGGTGAGAAAAAAAGGCTGATTCATAGCTGTAGCCTCCTATTGACTGGATCAGTGCCTTTCATCCTATAAGTGCTGGATAAATGTTTGCTGAATTGAGTCACTAATTCTCCAGTCTCATTATTGTACAATCACACTTCATAAAATAGGCCAAAGACCTTTTCAGCTGTTACAGAAACAATTTTAGTTTCATATTTTTTTAAAAACTGAAGTTGAAATTGAATATTGATTTCTCTCCTGAAGCTAGAAACCCTAAGAAAAATTCGTAATATCCACTCACCATACAGATGTGGTCTCTCCATACTACCTGAGGCTTGTCTTGGAATGAGGCGCAGGTTATAGTGAGCTCATTGACTCTTTAGGACAGAATAGAATGTTCCATAGGGTTTCTAAGACTGCATGAAAGAGAAGGCTGTCTACTCCAGCAAAGAGTTATAGTCTTGAGAACCCACAGAGACAGTTCTACTCTGCCTTATAGGGTTGTTATGAGTGGCTATCAACTCAAGGGCAGGGAGTGTGTTTTTTTACTCCTTACTGAAGCACATCTTTCTCATTCAGAGTGTCTGGTGAATTTGAGCCATCTACAGCTTTGGTTAGCAGATGAATGTTCAAGCACTGTGCTGCCAAGGATATTTTCCCCCTAATAATGCGATAAAATATACTCCAGTCCAGCATCCCTTCCTTGTCGAATTACTCTTGTGTCTGACAGTTTGAGAACAAGTGTGTAGATATGAAGAGAGTGCAAAGTTAATTAACCCAGATGGGGATCACAAGTAGATCAGGCCTAACTAACACCACCTCCCAAACCCATGAGTAGTTTCTGTCTGCATTCCCCACAGCAGATTTGACAATTCACACATCAAGAAAGGTCACTCTACTTAATGCAAGTATATACATGTATTGCAGCAAGTAATCTCAGCTGTTGAAAGACAGAGAGGAGACAACTGTGGGACAGTCCTCTGTACAATTTGCCTTGGGAGCACTTTCCTGACCTTTCCAGGAAGATAGGACTGTCCCATTTCCCGCTTTCACCCTGGAGCCCAGGAGCTGGATGGCAGGAGCTTCAGGGACCAACACAAAATGCATAAGAGCTGGACTAGAGTCTCAGGCCAATCCTGGATCCATGACTCACAATATGCAAGAGCTTCATAGATTCCTTGGGTTATCTTACATTTGTCTGATGCTGTGTTAGTCTGGTTTGACTAGGAAAATAAATCCAGAGACATTCATATATGTGTAAAAGAGAATTTTATATCAATGAAACATCCCCAACGCAGTCCAGATCAAGTTCCTAAATTCTATATTAGCCCATAAGTCTGATATTAACCTGTGAATTCCTCTTCAGACTCACATAGCACATACAATGATGCCAAATGTAGGAAGATCACAGGCCAGTTGGTGGAAAGTCCTGTGCGTCCAGTGGTGGTGGAAGCTTCACCAGGGCTGTAGCTGCCATCAGCATGGCTCCATGTGGCTTGTCAAAAGGAATGTGAAACAGAGCATGTGTGTCAGACCTTCAGGGAGAAAGAATAAAAAACTCCCAGAATTCTCATGAGAAGACCTTGTCCACAAGGAATCAGGCCGCAACCTGATTGACAGACTAGATTCCACCCCATTACCTATTTAACAAGTTGACATGAAATTATTTAACAAGTTGACATGAAAACTACCACAGATGCCTCTCAATGTGCACTTGAGTGAGGATCCTTCAATCCTGTGCCACTAGACATGGTGTGGCGAGGGAAGATCAAAACAATGGGTATTTCACCTCCTTACACTGAAAATTGTAGTCTAACCCCATCCTGTCATGTCTATGGCAACTCAAATCAACCCTAAAGAACAATGTAGAACTACCCCCATCGGGTTTCCAAAGCTGTCATCTTGACAGGAGCTGAGCACCAGATCTGTGCTCCAATGAAGCAAGGTGTGCATCCCAGTGGCTAACCTTGTGGTCTGTCACTGAGTGTTTCACCACTATGCCCTCAGGGCTGCTTTTGCAGCCACCACCACTCTAGATACGGCTTAAATCTGATGGGAGGTAAAGAATCAGAGAATTTCCAAAATATTAGAAATGTCTTCTGAATACCTGACAGCCTTGCTTTATATTGGTTGCCCACAAAAACAGAGCTGTGAATCATAGGTAGGAATTAAAATACACAGAAATTCAATGGAAGAACATTAGGGCTTCACCAAAAGATGAAAATGATTGCTTCCATAGTTGAGAGTAATTGCTATTGGGAGTGCTTAAGCAATGACTAGACAAAAAAGTTGCCAGGGATCCTGTTAATTAAGTCAAATGCTTGGAAGGATGATGTTTTTATGTAAGTCAGAGCTAATAGAATCTTTTCTTATTCAAAATAATAAAAGCATGACTTCACAAAGGTAGTTCTGTAGGAGTCATCCCACGGCATCCATGAAGAGAGTAGATGTAGGATAAATGGTCATATTCCAGATACATTTTTTGGGGGGGACCATCATTCCCTCTGGTGGTCGTGGGAGCTACCCAGCGCTGCTCTTGAGAGCCGCCACTGGATTTGAACCACCAAGCCCGCGGGCTACAGTTCCACACTCAACCACCTACGCCACCAGGGTTTAGCCCGACGTCATGGCCTTAGATGGCTCACCTACACTGAGTCTTCACTCAGCCTAAAGGAAAGGGAAAAGGTGAAGGAGATGCCTCTTTCATTCACATCCCACTGGCCAAAGTTAGTTACGTTGTCATGTCTGACTTGAGAAGAGGCTACTTTGTATAGCTGTGGTCTCTGATAAACCATGGGTGCACTGAACACTCAAAGGTCCTGTTACTGCAGGAGATAGTGAGAAGATATATTGATGCATTCTCTTGTGTGTACTTCAACAAAGATCTGATATCAACAATCTATGTGTGTATGTATGGGTGCTAGCAATAATTTCTTTGTGATTTTTCTGGTCTCTTGAAACATTCCAGAATGATAATTAAATATTTAAGGAAAAATCTCATAAATGTCACTTCTATTAAAACAGAGCATTATTCTTGGTCCCAGAGCTCATGATCTGTGGCTTATGCTGGTGATAGTGGTGTTCATATCATTTTTTTCTCCCTCATTGGTAGCAAACAATGGTACAGTGGTTATTTGGGGGCTGCTAACTACACGGCCAGAAGTTCAAAACTATTGACCATTCTGTAATAAAAAATAAGGCTTTGTGCTCCCATACAGAGTTACGGTCCCAGAATCTCACAGGGGCAGTTCTACCCTGTCCTGTGGGGTCCAAAAGTGTCATCATAGACACAATGACAGGTAATTTGTTTTTTGAGACTTTGGCAATCTAGGATCTGCCTTCACATAGCTTTTTCACATATTGACGCCCTCCCCATCCCACGACACACATCACACAGTATTTGACTGAGTTTGATGGTGTCTGCCTTCCAGATGACCCCTGGATAGTCTTCCCTGCTTACAGAACACACAGCCTCGCCTGGAGTTGTATGGAATTCTCCATCACTCATTTAAAATTCTCACATGGTCACTTACTTTGCTTTAATCTGCTCTGAAATCTATGTTTGGATAAAAGCATCTTTATTTCCTGATTTCTCAGACATACGTAGTTGAATGGTTATGAGGTACCCTATTCACTGCAACACCAGCCTGTTCCCAGTTAATTGATATAGTCATTCAAAAATGAATAAGTGTTTTAAAAAGGTATCTGTGTGTGTGGGAAGGAGTACAATCTGTAGTTTAAAATACCTACACCTCATTAGAAACATAGCATTATCTTTAATAAGAATGGAACAAATTGACCAAACACAGCTGAAATTCCAGAGAGAGATGACAATCCTTTCCTCCAGTATGTTCTGGCAGCCGCACGAGTTCACCACTGCTCCCACCAAGCCCCAATGGAAGTGCTGCCTTGTCGCAAGAGCTTTGCACAGCCATTCTTTCTTAGAATTCCTTTTCATTTATATTTTGATAAGGGAGAGGGATATATGTGGTGGTCAATAGAGCTTGTTCCAAATTACAATCATACGCAAGGATCAACAAAGCCTCACCAGCCATGTTTGTTTCCAGAATGTCAGGCTACCCTGGCAGTTGTCTTTCCTTTATGCCTTCAAAGGAAGAAAGTCTCAAAAAGAAAGTCTTCAAAAGCTTCCTAATGTGCTCACTCATCAGCTCAGGCAAGACTGTTCTTCCTACCTATTTATAAACCCAGTAAACAAACCCCTGCCCCCCCGCACCCATTTTTGCTGATGGTTCTGACTCAAGATGACCCCTTGAATTACAGAACAGAAATCCTCCATAGGGTTTTCTAGACTGATGTCTTTGCAGAGCAGTATCCAGGTCTTTCTTCCACGCGTGTGTTTGAACCATCAATAGTAGAGTCAATAGTAGGTCAATAGTAGAGTGCAAACCCTTTGCACCACCTTGATCATGAGTCCAGAATTCCCCTTTCATGCTTGCATGCAGTTCGAATTGATTTGTTATTTACCACCAAACTAATCTTGATCACAGAGTCACTTCAACTGCACCGAACAGCAACAGTCATCAAGAGGGCACATGGAAATGTGCACTCTTTGGGTCTTATGTAAGTCCAAATAAGTGCTAATGGTTTGTTATTCATGATATGAATGGCCTAGAATAGGAGTTAATGCTGGAGAAATTCATTTGAGAAACTAATTATTTTAATAATCTTTAAAAAATATGAAGCTCTCTTATCTTGCTCACTGGGGTGCCAGCCAGGCATTTTCTGTCCTACTTACTCCTGCCACTGCTTGGTTCCCTTTGTCTACTGCATCTCTGCCCTTAGTGTCACTGGTGGGACTCTCAAAGCAAATTGAGAGGTAGATATTTGAGTTCACTAAGAGACACCTCCAAAGACAGGCCTTGACAAGCTCCTCATTGACAAGTCTGTGGAACACAGTTCTACATTGAAACACCTCAGGGCTGATATATGGCAGAGTCAACTGGAAGGGCAGTTATTTACTCTTACTTTACTTTTTAAAATTACTCTGGTCTTGTTCTGCCTTGGATATGTAGGTGTGCAAGGGTGGGTATGAAGGAATGAATCTCCTCATGAGTAGGCATTTCTCAAAGTCACCTGTGCTTCCCAGGATGGGGGAGCTTTTTTTTTTTTTTTT